>JAECUM010014383.1:0-31203 GCA_016617855.1 Megalonaias nervosa
CTCCTGTCTCTCTTTCTCCTTTTCTTCAAATTGTAATTGTCTCTCTATCTCCTCTTTTTCAAATTGTAATTGTTTATGTTTTTCCCTCTCCTGTCTCTCTCTTTTTCCTTTTCTTCAAACTGCATTTGCAATTGCTTCTCTTCAAATTGCAACTGCATTTGTTCTTTCTCTTTCTGAAGCTCAAGCTTCCTTAACTCTACTTCCATTTTACATTTCATTTTTATTTCCATTACTTTAATGTCAGTGTCTGTCATAGACTTACTGACTGATGCCAAAACACTTTTATCAAAAATATTTTTCCCCACCAAATGTTGGATCAAAATATTTTTAATTTCTTGTTTCATTAAGGAAGATTTTACTTCAGAAAGATCATACTTTCTGACAAGTTCAAGCAACTCATCTTTTTTCAGACTATCCAACTGCTCCTGAGTTGGATTAGAAAGAAATATTTCCACTTTTGATGACATTGTAAATGAAAGCCTGTTGTTTTCACTTAAGATTTCACACAAAATGTAAAATAGTACTTGGGATTTAGAAACTAGGGGAATTTAAATTTCAAAAAACAATTTTCTGAAATATTTAACCAAAATTCTTATATCCCAAGGACGAGCGACCCAATTTTCTCCTGTTATGTGTAGGCTCATATAAATGTAACAAAAGAAAAGAGTGAAGTCAACAAGCTTTGTATATTTTAACAAAATAATTTATTTCCCCAGAAAACAATGTAAAAATTGGTAAATAGGACTTACGGTTTGTGAATATAATCCAAAATATAATCCTAAGAATGAAAAATACAAGTCCTATCACTAAATAGTTCTATTAGAATCCAGGTTCGAATCTCGACGACATACAAATATGGAAGGCGATGACGTCAGATGTGGTCCAATGTAAAAATATCAACAATTCCTCAACTGAATCACAGTTTTTGTTTCCGAATAATTCCAGAATAAATTTTCATGAATATCTTTCAGAATTTTTTATAAAAAAGTCAAGTTGTTGAGTTTCCAGGAGGATAAATTATTAAATCCAAAACTCAGATGAAAAACACACAATCTGGCAACAAATAAAAATAACACCTTATTCCTTCAAATGTTAAAACGACTCTCACAGAAAAATATTAAGAATGCGTATTAAAACCCCAAAAACATCATTTCAAGTCTCGCGAGATGGGTCATGTGGTCTCTTACTACAAGAAATCCATCACGTACGCCAGTGTAGCCCCACTTAAAAACCAATAATATCTAAGTGTTGTTTACACATGGTGATCACGCAAGGAAAGTATGGCCTTGATACTGACCAATCATTTTAACTGCCTGTTTACAAACTTCCCCAACCTAAGACGAACTAGGTTAACTAAAAATAATTCTCATGTAACATGTTTTACGTCCTAGATAAGTAACATTCAGTAAAAGAAAATATCGAATTACTGAAAAAGAATTTCGAATCCTTTCAATAATCATTACAATAAAAGGTAATGAAACAAAAATAAAATAAAAAAGAATTTTAAAACTAACACACAAGCAGTTTAATTACATATACGTAACAACATATACAACTTGTGATATGGTAGTGTACCAATCATACCACTACCAACAATGCTACCTGTTCCTGGTGAGACACAGTGGGAATCATCATAGGAATGGCTATAGTCATCATCATCATAGTATTCTGAAAACATATATAAACAAACATCAAATTAATAATGCAAATAAGCATGTCCTAACACTTTTTTTTAAATTTGTCGAAGGGCACAAAACAGACATTTTATGTACTGTTGTCCTGATGAGGCAAGTGCCATGTGTGATGTAAAGTATACAACAAGGTCTTTACAATTTTACAATGACCCTGCCCCTCTATTATATATATATATATATATATATATATATATATATATATATATATATATATATATATAATGTCTCAATGGCCTTAAACTAAGTAACAGAAAAGAGCCAAAAACTAACAAGTTTTGTAAAATTCAACATACAATTTATTTCCCAAGAATACAAAGTGAAAATTTAAAAAGAACTTACAGTAATGTGAACTTAATCCCAAATAGCCCTAAAAGTTCTATTACACATCCAAATGTATGAAGTTCCAACTGAATTCCAGTGTTATTCCAATTAAATTCCAATATTTAATGTGTTGATGTGCCTGAGGGTTCAAGCATGCTAATGGCCTGGATTGTGATGATGTTCTAATAGTCTTTCATGTATCACAATAATATAATCGAAAAATGTCCTTATGTTTCTGTCCAAGAATATTACTGAGCATTTTGTAATTCCAGTGAACAATAATTTGAATAAATAAATCCACCAGAATGAAAAACTTAACAATAAGACTAATTCTGTTTGAAGATGTCAAGGCAAGAATGAGTAATTTTACAAGTAAACAACATTATACAAAAGCTAAGACACAAAAATAGAATCAGAATGCAAGTCAGTCTCCTTTATAAAACAAAGTTTTAGGAATTTCCAAATGGAAATTTCATGTCCTACATCCAGGCCCAAATAAACATGTTTAACTCCATTGATAATATCTGAATATTTAATCCATACTCATAGAGAAATATTAGCTATTATGTTGTTTAAAAAGAAAAAGTTGCTGGACAGATACAACATGAACTTCAATTTCAACAAGGACAACTACAAAATACAGATATACATAACATAGAGTCATTAAGAAAAGCCAACAAATAACACAAATTAGAAATGAATACACATTACGTGTGTGCATGTGTATGTGTGAGAGAGAGATCGAGATCCTGATGCCATGGATACAAGATTACCAAACCTGTATCAGATACCATCAAGATATACCTATTGGATAAATGTATAATTACTTTTATTTTTAAAACTTAGTTGGTGAACTGGCATCATTCACATATTATACAAACCATTACAGATAAAAGCCAGGGTCAAGACTATTCCTACTTAATATGATGTCAAGAGTGCAATCTGCTTGTTTAGAGAAAAACCTCACCCTTTCATTGTTTATTCAAGTAGCTGCATGAAAATTAAATATTTCATCATCATTTTAATAATCTGATTTTGAAAAATATCAAAAGAAATTAGTTTAATGTGACTATTTTTCAAATACTACATGTACTTCTCCCTTCTTTTTATTATTATAAATCTGCCTATTCTGGAAGGAGTTGGACCATGAAATATTATGATTAATGCTGTTAACAAGCTTGTGTATCACTAAGACTTATGTAGGCGCAAATTATATCCTGGTTATTTCATTGTTATAGTAGTAATTATAGGCTATTAAGCAAATTTAGAGAATTATTTAAAAGAAAATGTCTCAGCTGCAAAAATAAATAATTTCATTTGTGCATGGCTGTACAAGAAGGAAAAAATTGGAACATATACGCTAACACGACATAAAATACAGAACTGAAAGGGTGTTAGATCACACCAAAGGTAGATCGTGACATACGATGTTGATAATATAAAGAATACAAATCATATGGCGAATAACAGTCCTTTCAAGTGCACTGGATCCACCAATGGATCACGTGTGTCAGGGATTGATTAAGATAAATGCAATAAACTGACAACGAACAGTGCAAAACTGGTATCTAACTAGCCTGAGTGCTTTCAACTCTTAATGAGTCTTTTTCAAAGGCAAATACAAAACACAGACAAGACAAACAAATAAAACACAAAAACCATTGTGTTTGCAAAACTTTACATGGCTGTTTATACAGGAATTAAACCGACACATTTTCTTTTAAATAATTCTCTAAATTTGCTTAATAGCCTATAATTACTACTATAACAATGAAATATTTGGGAGATAATTTGCACCTACATAAATTTACATAAAACTGATGTCATTATGGCTCGTCAATTTCTAGGGCAACAAAAATATTTTCAAGCATCTGCAACAAGTTGAAATAAACTAGATGAAACTTAATAAATTTAAAGGTTTAATTCCTGTAGAAACAGCCATGTAAAGTTTTGCAAAAACAAGTTTTTGTGTTTTATTTGTTTGTCTTGTCTATGTTTTGTATTTGCCTTTGAAAAAGACTCATTAAGAGTTGAAAATACTCAGGCTAGTTAGATACTAGTTTTGCACTGTTTGTTGTCAGTTTATTGCATTTATATATATATATATATATATATATATATATATATATATATATATATAGATATATTGCGTGTTTTGCTTTGCTCCCACTTCTCCCTGTTCAGGTCTCACTTCTCCCTGTTCTGTCCAAAAAGAGAAGTCACTTCTCCCTAAAATTCAAGTCTAGCTTGATTCCCTGTTAGCTGTGTGCTTAGATCATGTACAGTTTCCAGTACAACATCCAAAGAAATTTCAGTGACAGTACATAAAAGTAGCATCGGGGTATACCAACATTCTCTCCACTGTGCATGTTGTAAATGTAAACAACTTCATATTACAACTGCCAATCTCTCAGAAGTTCACAATATCTGTAGAGCACCACCATAGTTAAATAAGCATCCTCTACATTTTTGCTTATTGAAATAAAAAGTATTAGGCTCTTGATATTTAAAGTATTCGCACACCATCCTGTTTGCTTGTACCCCCCCCCCCCACCAATTTAAAAAACAAAAGGCTTGAAGGGTATAAAAAAATGCACAAAACTTGTGTCATATCAATCACTGATAGTTTGTGGAAGCTCTAACCACTAGGCCACCAGAGCTGTCTGTTAGGAATGCCAAGTTAAATTTCTTTATCTTCTCAGTGCTTTTGCTGCTGCTCTGCGATCTAGTTCTTTTAACAGTAAATATGTACAATGGTGTCACAGGAGAGAAATATACTTCTGTGAAGTGCGTCAAAACGGGTGACATAATACAACTCAGACAATGGAATGTCTGACTGAATGCCAAGAAGTGTACAAAGGAATTGATAATTGTCATTTGTAACCATACGCTGCTGAAATAACTATGTTTCTAGAGTAATGAGTGGTATCACTCTAAACTGAGAATATTTCTGAAACTGTGAATGTAAGTTCTTTTCGTGCGTCAAACCCAAGGAGTCCCGGATACTTGAATGCCACTGGCATATTGAACAGCTATTCAAAATAAAACATACTTTATCAGGATCAATGAAACTTACCATCTTCAAAGTTCATCGATCGGACGTTCCTGTGCCTAGACATTTTGGCAATTGTTGGGGGATGTTTTATGTTTACGCCAAAATTAGAAGCGCTTTTTATTTCACGTCACATTTTACAATCCTGTCGTGTCGACCAAAAGTTCATGTCATGTGAAGCTAGCATCCGAGGATACATTCGAAATTTCAATAAAGTAAATTTGTCCAAACGAAGAAATATGTAGGTGAATCTTTATGTTTATAATCTAATCGAGAGTAGTTTTCAGTTATTATTGTTTCGGCTTTTCAGTAAATAATTATATCTGGGTTGAATACGAATGTGCTGAATATTTATTTTTGATGTGATTGTGAAATTTGGTGGGAAGATCTGCACATGCAAGCTACTCATCGACTACTTTTAATACGTTTAAGTCACGTGCGTGTTCTAGCATTACTTTACGTCTTGCATTTTTCATGAGTTTTATTGTCCTCTTAACTCAATTTTAGACAATTTCTTTTTCTACAAATAACATAAACCATTCCGTTATCATGGGAATAAGTATCGTCCGCAGTTCACTCCCTTTTCTGTCCTCCTGGACTAGAGTTGTCTCTCTTTTATCTAGGATACGCGATTGTTTATGTTATTTTGTTTTGATATAATACTTTCTGCTGTGCCCATACCTGCCATATTCCCAGACAGTGTTGGGACATTTTTTTTAAGACTTAAAAAGTGTCCCAAGGAGGTCAGTGTGCGTGACCAAAAAAAGCAATTGTCCAAATTCTAATTGAGAATACAGGTAAGCTGTTTTCATGCCTCGAGAAAATGATTGGAAATTCAAATCAGAATAAAGAAAATGACAGTTTTCTTCAAAGCACATAATACACTTACAACGAAAACATAGTTGTAGACTTAGTATTGTCCAATATCATCACTATACGCATACATATTTGCAAACACATAATACAACCACAGTCACATGGACTTAGTTTCGTTGCTTACAGTTTACCTATCAGTGAGGGGTCCCGAGTGGCCTAGTGGTCTAAAGCGCTCACCGTTACGGATCACTGCCATCTCACCTCTGTCTGTGTGGGTTCTAGTCCCGGGTTCGGCCAGTGTGGGTATGTGAGAAAGCTTGCCAGTAGCTTCTCATGGGTCGGTGGTTCTTTCCCGGGTTTCCCGGGTTCATCCTCCACCATATATACTGGCTGCCATGTATAGCCTATCTTCTGCAGAAAAATGGAGTTAAACCCTACAACAACAACAACAACAACCTCTCAGTGAGAGATGATATGACATGTCTTCTATAGACACATGAATTTACGCACATAGCAAATATACACTGTCTGCAACGTCACATGGATGTTTACCGATGCACAAAATTAGTTTGTCACTGCTTGATAAAAACTGATGGATACACCACAATGGAATCACCACTTATTCATTTGGTCATTATGCTGTTGTGCATATGATTTTGTTATGATTGATGCACGTCGTTAACCTCATGCACTAGCATATTAAAACAGATTTTGATGGCAATTCTATATTCAGTGGAACAACTTTTAGTTCCGCTCTCACAAACGGGAAAGCTTTAGTGCACCCAGTGACTGCCCCAAATGATAACATGTTGGTTGTCTTGGAGTTTCAATCCATTCTGAGATCATAAACATGTCATTGGAATATACCTGGTCAGTAATATGACATTGCCCACCTACTCGTCAGGTGCATACTGTTGCTGAGCAAACTTGTTTCTGATTGGTTCCAAAGGAGCCCACTGTGAAATCATTCTCTCGGTAACCATAAGTCTTTTGTTGAATCGTATCAGCTGGTTTTAATCAGATTACACACATGACTTTAATATTAAATGCTGCTGTGACTAATGGAACTCATGCTACACATTTATGCAATTGCTCAGGCATCATTAAAAATTCATGCATGTACTGATAACCAGATAACCATTCCAAGAGTGTGCAGTTAGATCATTCCACAGTAACTTGGTTACACTGTATACTGACATATCCAACATGAACTCATACTCAGTGTTTCAACAACAGCACAACAACAAAACAGAGAAATTCTTGACCAGTATCCACTTGTAATAATTGTGACCATGTTAGTGGTTCATGTGCTTGAATGTATCTTGCAGAATGGTTTGATATTAACAGCTCAGGTTTTTGTATCTACTGGCAACATCCACAATGGCTAACCCATACTTGTAGGTGTGTAATAGACTTTGTTAATCATGTACACAATCAAGAAATAAGAGATCAACCAGACAAACTTCATTAGGTGTTTGGACATCAAAACACCCACACAAAAGTTTTCTTAGTACTGCTGGTCAGACTTGGGTTCAATTACTTATGTCGTTTACAATTACAATTACAATATACTTGCAGATATCAATTACAATTACAATTTCAATTAATCAAAGTTATGGCTGTTCATTTACAATTTGAATTACACTATATCTGTGATATTCAGTTAAAGTTGATTAATTGTAATTGAACCCAAGTCTGAATCCCACAGAAGACAAAGTAGAATAATTTATATACAGTTTTCTTATCTAAAACTTAGCTTTATTGCTTATTCTATGTTAATTCATATATTTTTAGCCTACCACCTGGCAGTTAAGATAAATATGTGTATTTTCTCAATTTTATAATTTGTTTGGAATTAAAAAACATGTTTATCTTTGCTTTTGTAATTGACTTGTAATTGAGCAATTATGTAAATCTAGATCTTCAAGTACATTTACAATTACAATTACACCATATCAGTGATGCTTAGTTACAATTACAATTACAGTGTATTGTAATTAATTACTCAGTTACACCAATTGTAATTGGAACTGCTTGGTAAATTTGTCACATTGTTTGGCTAACCATTTTTTTTTCAAGCAATCCCAAGGGTGACCTTTGCTGTACTTGCTAACTTTAACAGTGGCTGTGCATCTTCAGTACCCACAAACTCTTCAATACCCACCTGGACTGTAGAATATTTTTGATAATGTTCAGCTTTTTGTATTAATGTTTGGTTAGATCCATATAATTTATTTTTAATGGCCACCACCCAAAACAGTTTTGGCTTTCATACTTCCTTCGATGATCCATCATGTGATTAATTCTCTGAGTGTAGAATTAATCGCATTCAATTGTGGATGAGATCCACGTTGGCATAATGACATTCACAGATATCATTTGATGTTTTACAAACAAGGTCAGGTCAGTAACATACAGCATCAACACGATTTATGTGTGCCTAACCAGACTTTGATTATTATTAGAATCAAGTCAAGTATCAAGTCATGTACCAAGCCCTCAGTAATTGTATCTAGGCATATGTTTTTTTACCAGGGTTTTTACTTCATGGTGTTCCTGGTAGCCTTGTTAATGCACCGACATCCCAGATGGAACAGGCAATTCCTATGAATGTAAACTTCTTCGTATCACATTGAACACAAGTTCCTTTAAGCAGAGCTAGTCCATTACGGATCCAAACTTGAGTTAGATTTGCATTAATAGTTTTCATGCGACATCACACACAATATAAAGACGAAGTTGTCAGTTATTTAATGAAAGTCACTAGCACCTATGATGGACGAAAACTGCTGTTTTATTCAATTATACTGCTGCAAACTCAGCTAGATGGCCCCATATGTGGTCATCTTGTTGTTAAAGCATTGCATGCACTGGTGGGAAGCAAAGTTTCCTCACTACCAACACTGCAGGCACTTACTGATTTTAGATTAAAGTACATTTAATATTATACAAAAATGTGTAATATTTACAGATGTTACTCAGCACGATGTGGTGCTAATTTGGATCTGTACAGGTTTTCCACAATAGCGGATTTTAGTGAGTTTACTAGTTGTGTTGTTGTTGGTGTAGACCCAGGTGAGCTTGTGATCTTTAAAGATCAAACTAGTAAACTGCAAATGTTGAATGTGGACATTTGAAATATCATTTAAAAAATGGAATTGCCTGAGTTTATCTGCCAGTTTGGTGTTGACCCACAGCAAGTTTGTAATTTTTCAAGATCTAACTTGGTCAACCGCAAACATCTAATGCTGACATTCAAGATATTATTGTCAAGTTGAAAGGAGCTGTTGCAAAGAACCTGGCTGAGATCACTGAAAACAATGGAATCAGAGCCTCCAACATGTCGGTTGCTTATATTAGAAGTTATATTGATGTAGCTGAGGCTGTGGTACACGAGCACATGGATGATGCAAAATCACAGTTGCCCATCCCACCATAAGTAGTAGCTTGATGGAGCACATGGATGATGCAAAATCACAGTTGCCCATGCCACCATAAGTAGTAACTTGATGGAGCACATGGATGATGCAAAATCACAGTTGCCCATGCCACCATGAGTAGTAACTTGATGGAGCACATGGATGATGCAAAATCACAGTTGCCCATGCCACCATGAGTAGTAACTTGATGGAGCACATGGATGATGCAAAATCACAGTTGCCCATGCCACCATGAGTAGTAACTTGATGGAGCACATGGATGATGCAAAATCACAGTTGCCCATGCCACCATGAGTAGTAACTTGATGGAGCACATGGATGATGCAAAATCACAGTTGCCCATGCCACCATGAGTAGTAACTTGATGGAGCACATGGATGATGCAAAATCACAGTTGCCCATGCCACCATGAGTAGTAACTTGATGGAGCACATGGATGATGCAAAATCACAGTTGCCCATGCCACCATAAGTAGTAACTTGATGGAGCATATTCTGAGGCATATTAACTAGTCAAGAAGCTATAAAAGCTGACAGCATAACTAATGGTGACTTAATTTCAGTTCCATTTGGAATGGCTTTGACACATCTAAACGTCACATCTTAATGGTGCACAAGTCTGGATAATATTTACTCAACATAGTCAATTTTAGTGGCAAGTGGGGTGTACTGAAGATGATGATAAATAATGTCTTTTGGGGTGTACTGAATATGATCATAAATAATGTCTGTTGGGGTGTACTGAATATGATTGTAATTTGTAAATAATGTCTATTGGGGTGTACCGAATATTATGGTAAATAATGTCTATTGGTGTGTACTGAATATGATGGTAAATAATGTCTATTGGGGTGTACCGAATATGACGGTAAATAATGTCTATTGGGGTGTACTGAATATAATGCTAAATAATGTCTATTGGGGTGTACTGAATATAATGCTAAATAATGTCTATTGGGGTGTACCGAATATGATGGTAAATAATGTCTATTGGGGTGTACTGAATATAATGCTAAATAATGTCTATTGGGGTGTACTGAATATGATGGTAAATAATGTCTACTGGGGTGTACTGAATACGATCATGGTAAATGATTTCTGTTGGGGTGTACTGAATATGATGGTAAATCATGTCTGTTGGGGTGTACCAAATATGATGATAAATAATGTCTATTGGGGTGTATGTACCGAATATGATGATAAATAATGTCTGTTGGGGTGTACTGAATATGATAACAAATAGTGTCGATTGGGGTGTACTGAGTGTACAGAATATGATGGCAAAAATAATGTCTATTGGTGTGTACTGAATATAATGGTAAATAATGTCTATTGGGGTGTACCGAATATGATGGTAAATAATGTCTATTGGTGTGTACTGAATATAATGCTAAATAATGTCTATTGGGGTGTACTGAATATAATGCTAAATAATGTCTATTGGGGTGTACCGAATATGATGGTAAATAATGTCTATTGGTGTGTACTGAATATAATGGTAAATAATGTCTATTGGTGTGTACTGAATATAATGGTAAATAATGTCTGTTGTGGTGTACTGAATATGATGGTAAATAATGTCTATTGGTGTGTACTGAATATAATGGTAAATAATGTCTATTGGGGTATATTGAATACGATGATAAATAATGTCTGTTGGGGTGTACTGAATATGATGATAAATAATGTCTGTTGGGGTGTACTGAATACGATGATAAATAATGTCTGTTGGGGTGTACTGAATACGATGATAAATAATGTCTGTTGGGGTGTACTGAATATGATGGTAAATAATGTCTGTTGTGGTGTACTGAATATGATGGTAAATAATGTCTGTTGTGGTGTGCTGAATATGATGGTAAATGATGTCTATTGGGGTGTACTGAATACGATGATAAATAATGTCTGTTGGGTGTACTGAATACGATGATAAATAATGTCTGTTGGGGTGTACTGAATACGATGATAAATAATGTCTATTGGGGTGTACTGAATATGATGATAAATAATGTCTATTGGGGTGTACTGAATACGATGATATATAATGTCTATTGGGGTGTACTGAATATGATGATATATAATGTCTATTGGGGTGTACTGAATATGATGATATATAATGTCTATTGGGGTGTACTGAATATGATGATATATAATGTCTATTGGGGTGTACTGAATATGATGATATATAATGTCTATTGGGGTGTACTGAATATGATGATATATAATGTCTATTGGGGTGTACTGAATATGATGATATATAATGTCTATTGGGGTGTACTGAATATGATGATATATAATGTCTATTGGGGTGTACTGAATATGATGATATATAATGTCTATTGGGGTGTACTGAATATGATGATATATAATGTCTATTGGGGTGTACTGAATATGATGATAAATAATGTCTATTGGGGTGACCATCAGTAACATGTTGTACTAAGGAGGATACTATTTAACATCCTTAATATATACAAAATCGGTGTTGTTGGTCGCAAGGGATGAAATTCACTTTGAAGGGCTCAACATTTATTCATAAGGATACTTAACTGTTTTTGGTTAAAAAACTTGTTGGTTTTTGCTCTTTTCAGTTACATATTTTAAGACCATAGAGTCACAAGAAATGTTATTCAGCAAGGACGCATTGTCCATGTAACAGTTATTGGGAGATGGCGATGACGATTGTTTAATACATGAGGCACAGGTGCAACCAGTATATGTTTAAATGAAATTGGTGCTAGACACCCAGAATGTAGACTCTTTGAAAATTTAAACATTCTTCAGTCAGAGATTTTGTTATAATTGTATGACAGTCATGCCAATAAAAAAAGGGTAATTGGTTAGAAGTGTGTATGTGTATTACACCTGGGCATGATGAGTCTGGACAGGGTCTGCCAGTCATATTACACCTGGGCATGATGAGTCTGGACAGGGTCTGCCAGTCATATTACACCTGGGCATGATGAGTCTGGACAGGGTCTGCCAGTCATATTACACCTGGGCATGATGAGTCTGGACAGGGTCTGCCAGTCATATTACACCTGGGCATGATGAGCCTGGACAGGGTCTGCCAGTCATATTACACCTGGGCATGATGAGTCTGGACAGGGTCTGCCAGTCATATTACACCTGAGCATGATGAGCCTGGACAGGGTCTGCCAGTCATATTACACCTGGGCATGATGAGTCTGGACAGGGTCTGCCAGTCATATTACACCTGGGCATGATGAGCCTGGACAGGGTCTGCCAGTCATATTACACCTGGGCATGATGAGTCTTGACAGGGTCTGCCAGTCATATTACACCTGAGCATGATGAGCCTGGACAGGGTCTGCCAGTCATATTACACCTGGGCATGATGAGTCTGGACAGGGTCTGCCAGTCATATTACACCTGGGCATGATGAGCCTGGACAGGGTCTGCCAGTCATATTACACCTGGGTACAATGAGTCTGGACAGGGTCTGCCAGTCATGCAGTTGTACTATGCAATTGTATTATTTACAGAAGAGCTATGATGGACCCAAAGTGTTACTGAAAAAAATAAAGTGTTGCAACACCTGCAAGATGAAATTTCCAAGCGAACAGAAATACAGATGTGTGTTTGGTTGTAGATGCTATTTGTTTGGGTTGCAACAATTTTTGGTCTTGGTGTGATAGGACTCGCTGCAACAATGACCATTGTAGATGATCGGAATTATTGTCTGGGCTATATCAATAGTAACTACTGGTGTCTCTGGTGATGCTAGCAAATTACTTTCAGTATGATTACATTTATGCTTACGTCTATTCAGAACTGCTTGTAGCAACACAAAGTAGTCTCAACATGATTAGTAAGCTGTATTTTGGTGGCTGTTGAGAATAAAATAATTAGCTTGGCTGAATTCAAGACAGTGTTAGGAGAAAAAATGGAAAAATCTACAACAACAACACACAAATAAGGGTCTGTCTAGCAGATTTACAGACAATAAAGGTCGAATAAAACAATCTTCACTTTGTGCATTAATAATCCACAGGTTGCACATAGTATTTGGTTTGCTTGCTTTCTAAAGTGGGCAAAAGTTGGGGGTGATAAAGACTGTGACCTTTATCATGAATAATAGGAGGAGAAAAAAGCTAAAACCCCTATTATGACACTACTGCAAGTGTACCTTTAATACTTTGGTCCTTTTTTGTACAACATTATGTGTCCAGAGTGTGCCACAGTAGCCACATCTTAGTCTAAGAAATTAACCATGTAAATGTCACAGCTATGACAGAATGGAATCACACAAAAATCTATGTGCAAGAAATGTGCCAAAAATATGTTTAAATCTTAATTCAAATTTATTTTCATGAAAATGCTCTCTCAGTTAGTGATAGTCATTTTATGTATTAAAAAATTGAAAGTTTAAAGATTTATTCAGATTAACTGCACAGATCTTTCAACATTTTCCATGATTTCCTTAATCGTAAAAGCATATGTGATATGTGGTAATTTGTATAATCATGTTGATCTTAGGTGATTTTGATTCTGGATGGAAATAACTTTGTTTAAATAACTTGCAACGAACAAATTCATTATGCATAATTAATTCTTATGCAGATTCGCTATTTGAATAACTGAACTGTAAAATACATGAATAAAAACTTTCATTATCATCATTTGGCATGATTTTTGCAGAATAGAAAATATTGAAGGTATTATTTGAGAATAATTGCTTCAATTACATTTTAAATGTATCTGTTATGAAATGGGGGGGTCAAAACAGATATTGTTAGATAAATGCTGGAATATTGTATTTGATAAGAGTCATAAAAAATGACAGTATATTCTAGAAATTACAAATTAGGGGGAAATTCTGTCCATCATTTGAAAAAAATGGAGAAGGTTGCAGAAAAAAATTGCAAGTTTGCAGCCACTGTGCACTGCAGACTTAATTTGCTTCAGTTGTGTGCTGCAGGCTTCATTTTTTGGTATGCCGTTATGCTCTTACTGTCATATCTTCTCATTTTCATCTAGGATGTTAAACGCATCATTCCAGATCTCATCAACATTTTGTTCTTTATTTTGGATGTTACTACCCCTTTATTGTGGATGCTGCTCTTTCTAACAGGGCAACAAAGATAAGGGGGTTGGTCTTTTTTGCCCTTTCCTTATGTCCTTTACTTGTCTAATTTCTCTTAGACCAACTTAATTGGCCAGTAAGCTATTCAGTAGTTGTAATGTTAAAGTCTTTGAGTTCTGCATCAGTCACCACTAATTAGCTTTCCCACAGCTAGAAAATTGTATTGACACTAATTAGCTTTGCCACAGCTAGAAAATTGTATTGACTTGCTGTATTTAGTTGCTTAAGAGTCCAATCAAACTGCCAACAAGAAAGATCCTTCTCTTCATAATGTGCAGGGTCTATGTTGTGTGTTCGACAGATCACTCCTAACAAACTGCACAGACCCACATCTGCTGGTGTATTATGCACCAGCAGATCTGGGTGTGTGCAGTTTGCTGTTAGATTTGTCTAATAAACGAGTATATACATGTACCGGTACAGTAACTTAACATTGTCACTGACCCAGAGTATGAACTTTTTTGATTTGTCTTGGGCCAGGACACAATGAATCAAATATCACTATCACTTTCTGACCCCCCCAAAATCATTACAATGAACTTTAATTTACACACCTTCAGCCTTGTATATGTGAAACATGTTAGGATGTTAACAAATTAGCCTATCCAATGATCTTCATTAACATATAGAAAGGGTGCCTTCAGTAAAAATATATAATAATTTAAAATATACTGAATGAATAAACTTTATAATCGATATATCACATCCTTGAAATCATTGAACTTCAAACAATCACTTTCATCATATACACAGTACATACAGCTAATTCATGATGTTTATAGACCTGCATACATGTAAATGAACCTTATTTACTTGCTTATGAGTTGGGTCCAATTGCAGATAACATTGACCCTGATCTGCCATTGCATAATGCACCAGCTGAATAAGGTACGATGTTTGTGGGAACCTGTAAGGAATTATAACTGTTGTGATTTAGGAATATTATATTTATATGGCACATGAAAATACAAATGAATTCTTTTAACCATATTCCCCACCCTCACCCTTATTTTTCCTCACATACTTTTGGCTAATATGCAAAGGATATCTTTGAAAATAGGTCTATCCATATTTTTGACAAATTTTCTTAGGCTGGTCCCCTACCCTTATCAGAGCAGAAGTACCATATCTTGTCAAAATTAAACTGGTATATAGGATTTGTATCAGATGTTTGAATTTGGTTGTACAAAATGATATTCATACAAAAGTAATGAATTGAACAGGCATCCTTTATCCAAAATATCCCATAAGATACCTGTTTATTGCCTTTATCCAAAATATCCCATAAGGTACCAGTTATTGCCTGTATCGAAAATATTGCAACAGATTCACGACTATTAACTTTATCCAAATATCGCAACAGGTATATGAATAGAAACTTTATCCAAACACATCCCAACATGTATATGAATACTGCCTTTATCCAAAATATTTGAACAGGTATATGAATAGAGACTTTATCCAAATTCCCAACAGGTACAAATGAATACTGACTTTATCCAAAATATCCCACCAGGTATAAGTGAATAATGATTTTATTAAAAATATCACAGAAGGTTGATGAATACTGACTTTATTCAAAATATTGCAACAGATACATGAATACTGATTTTATTAAAATATCACAACAAGTATATAAATACTGACTTTATTCAAAATATTGCAACAGATACATGAATACTGACTTTAAATATCCCAACAGGTACTTATTCACAGACTTTATCCAAATACCCCAACAGGTACAAGTGAATACTGACTTTATTCAGAATTTCCCAACAGGTACAAGTGAATACTGACTTTATTCAAAATATCACAGAAGGTAGATGAATACAGACTTTATCCAAATATCCCAACAGGTACATGAGTACTAACTTGATCCAAAATTCAAATGATGAATTTCTCTGATAAGGTGACATTGATGAGTTAAAGACTTTGATGTTTGTTTGATGTAGGTATGTTAAAATTTACATAGAAAATCACAGTTGATGCATTGAAATTTAATTTCCTTAAATTTTGGTATTTGGTTTTGTATTCAAAGTAGGGAAATCAGGGCAGCATGATTTAGGCATTGAGAAATGAGTAAATTACTTTTCCAGATGAGTAATTTTATTTAGATTCCTTTCCAAAGAAGAGGATATTTTTTAAAAATTAAGAAAATAAATGAACAATTTATGAACACATTTAGATTTTGTTCTGTGCTTCTTTTTATCTTAAAATCCACAACATATGTCTCCTAGAAGTTCCAACCTGTGGAAACAGCATGAAATATAAATAGCACCCAAAACTAAAGTCAGTGAGTTGCTCAAGTCAATGCTGATTGATCTGTTTTCTTTGTAGAAACATCATTCCCAAAAATGAAATGATTTTCATACATGTACATTTGGGTTTATGTAATGTTTTGAATGGTAACGATTTCATTTAGAACAGAAATAAAAGACTTCCATATCTTTTGTTTTATTATGTTTCAGGTACAAAGAAATATAATGTCAGGTGACAGAAAGAACAAGAAGCCTATAGTAATGGTTACAGGAAACAAGAATAAGTTAGAAGAATTTAAACAGATACTAGGTGCAGAGTTTCCTCATGAGGTAAACTTTGAGTTTTATTTTTCAATGTAAAAAAATAAAGGCTGGATATTTTTACTCTGACTATATATCCATCATTCCACAATTGTCAGTAAATGACAAGTTTGATTGATTTGATTTGACTAATTGTTTAATTGATTGATTTGGGGGTTTTTTGTATTTAACACAGATCAGCACATGAAATACTTTTTAGTGCCAAGACCACTTCAGGAAAGTTACTTACCCATAGCGGGGCCCCGAGTGGCCAAGTGGTCTAAAGCGCTCACTGTTACGGATCACTGCCATCTCACCTCTATTTGCGTGAGTTCGAGTCTCAGACTCCGCTAATGTGGGTATGTGAGAAAGCCTGCCAGTAACTTCTTGTGGGTCGGTGGTTCTTCCTGGGGTTTTCCAGGGTTCTTCCTCCACCAGTTATACTGGCTGCCATGTATAGCCAATCTTGTGCTGAAAAATGGTGTTAAACCATACAACAACAACTTACCCATATCTGTTACAGGTTAATCTGGCCATAGACACATAAGAACAGCTGCCCCAGGTTAACCTGGGCAGAATTTGAATAGACAGCCCATCTTGGCAGGATTTGAATAGACAGTCCACTAATTGTGAATCCAGCATTTTTTTGTAACTCCAGTTAGCCTACTGTCATTGAAGCACCATGACCCAGTGGTTAGCATACTGTCATGGAAGCACAGTGACCCAGTGGTTAACATTTTTGTTATGGAAGCACCATGACCCAGTGGTTAACATACTGTCATAGAAGCCCACTGGACCAGAGGTTAATATACTGTCATGGAAGTACAGTGATCCAGTGGTTGGTGTACTGGACTTACATCCACATAGGTGCTGCTTTGAATCCCTCCCAGCCCAGGCTGGACAGCCACTGTGGTGTGTGCCCATTACTTTGGTATGGAATTACCTTTTATGTGTTGATGTGTCATTAGACATGAATAAATTAATCATACCTTTTACACACTATTGCCATTTCAGTGACTACTCTATACAGTTGGGATTAATTTCACAGTAATAAGTCTTGATATTTTTTAAAACTTTTAATTAATAACAGTGCATACTCAATGTTGAACACTTTTTTAAAATTATGAAGCACTGTCAAGTTACTCTTTAACAAAATCTACAAAGAAGTCAGCATTCTGAAAAGATAATCAGAGCTTTTCCCAATTTTGTCAAACCACATGCTTTATTCCCTTGTCACAAGTAGTGGTATTTATATAAAATTTATTAATGACTCTTTCATTATCTAAAACTGAAGTATATAATTACTAGTTATTACACTATTAATTACCATTCATACTTGCTTATAAGTCAAATCCAAGTGCAAAAAAACATTGACACTGATATCCCATCACATAGTGCACCAGCAGATCAGGGTCTGTGTTGTTTATTCTTCTGATTACTCCTAGCAAACTGCTTAGATCCATATCTACTAGGACATTATGCAGTGTCAGATCTGGGTCTATGTAGTTTGTAGCTGGACTCAATTTATAAGCAAGTAAATGCAGTACATGCTAATACACTATTTTTTTAACAACACTGTTGGCAGCAATGAGGTAAATCAATAAATTTATGCTAATTTTATTAACTGAGTTCTGGTAGGTAACATGCTTTTACTCCTTAAAGTGAGGATTTCAAGGTCATTTTACAACATAAATTATAACTCAAAAATATATTTAAAGGTATGTTAGGAAATTTAAATAGTTTTTAAAGTATACATATAGACAAAATACCACGCTATGTCTGAGTTCCTGTGCACTTGTTCTGCCCTCTAATTTTTCATACCCTCAAAATGTTTCTTACCATCAAATTTTTCGTACACACAAATTTTTCATGCAGCATCAGTCCATAGAAATGAGAATTATCTTTTGTAATGTAAGTTTTGTATAGACAACTTTCTCATGAAAAACATGTTCGAAATTGAGGTACTTGAGAAAAATTTGATTCATTGTTTATTTATTCATACACCCAAAATAAAACTGAATAAAAGCATATATAAAATTACAAACAACAGCGTATCTTGTTTTATAGGTTACAAGCCAAGACATTGATCTACCTGAGTACCAGGGAGAACCGGAGCAAATAGCCATTGACAAATGCAAGCTGGCAGCTGAAAAAATCCGAGGGCCAGTGATTATTGAGGACACCAGTCTCTGCTTCAATGCTCTCGGGGGATTACCAGGTCCATATATCAAGTGGTTTTTGAAAGAACTGGGTCCAGCAGGTAGGCAAAAAGAATCTTGTTGTTATTGCTAGAGTTTTATACATTTATTTAGAAGGATTGGCTAGAAAGGGCTTTTGTTTATCATTCAAACAAAACAGCTTTTTCTGCTATGAAAGGTGTTACGTATAGGCTCGTTCAAAAGTAACAAAAAAAAGAGTGAAACCAACAAGCTTTGTAAGTTTTAACAAAAATAATTTATTTCCCTAGAAAACACAGTGAAAAGGTGAAAATAGAAAATAGGACTTAAAGTTTGTGAAGACAATCCAAATATTTATCCTAGTACTGAAAAAATACAAGTTCTATCACTAAATAGTTTTAACTGAATCCAGGTTCGAATCTTGATAATGTTCCAAGATGGAGGATGATGACGTCAGGAGAAGTCTTTATACGAATGTCAAGATTTCCACGTTGAACCACAACTTGTAATGTTTCAATTTAGAATAAATTTCCATCGAATGTATTTGTCACTTGTATAGTTCTCCAAGGAATAAATTATTATATTCTAAAAAATAGATGAACTTCTGAACAAGCTGTCATCTATGATAAAACATCTGGAGCTCCAAAGATGTAAAAATACAGCTCTTTATGGCACCTAATAGAAATATATCCTTCTTCTTGAAGATATATTATACGACTGACTATTTCACGGGGTTTTGAGTATTTTTAAACTGAACTAAGATGTCATTTCAGGCGTGCACGATGGAACGTGTGGCTATTTCATCATCAAACAGCACAGTAAACAATGCAATTACACGATGGCCAAAAAATGACCTTGGCAATAACCAATCATTTTCGCATAGTGTTTACTAAATCGAAAAACCACGTCAGGATAAAATCATACTTATGCGAGTCATACTACATTTTATATAAACATAATATCTCTTTCAAAAATATCAGATCCCGTGAAAATAATCATTGCAATAAAATGTAATGATACAAAAATAAAATAAAAAGAATTTAAAATTAACACATAAGTAATTAAATTACATATTCGTATCACTTTCCCCCATAAAGAAAAAAGAAAAAGATTTATGTAATAAAGCTTTCTTTTTTACCATATGTAAACTATACATGAGGTAAAGAAAATTACATAAGAAGAACTCTTATGCATTATACAAAGTGTATATGAAAATAATATTTCTATACACGGGAAAGTGCACCTGCAATTAAATTGTCTTTTCCTTTGATGTGCCTGATGTTGAGATTATATTCTTGCAAAAACAAACTCCACCTTAATAATCTTTGATTTTTATTTTTCATCTTGTCGATGAAAGTAAGGGGGTTGTGATCACTAAACACAACAACCGGAGAAGGAGTTGAGCTAATGTAAACTTCAAAATGCTGTAATGCCAGTATTAAAGCCAAACATTCCTTCTTGATTGTTAAGTAATTTCTTTGGTGCTTATTTAATTTTTAGAGAAATAGCACACTGAGTGATCAACACCACTTCTATCTTCTTGAATCAATACTACTCCAACCCCAACATCACTTGCATCCACAGATAATTTGAAAGATTGATTGAAATTTGGAGCTGTGAGAACCGATGCACTTTTGAGTATGGCTTTTAGCCTATCAAAAGCCTCCTGTCATTTTTCAGTCCAAAGAAACTTGTTTTTTCTTACTTGACAAGTTTGTCAGAGATTCAGCAATATTAGAAAAATTGGAACAAAACTTTCGATAGTATCCGGCTACACCCAAAAATCGCATCAGTTGCTTTTTACTGAGAGGCACAGGAGAATCAGAGATAGCTTTGACCTTAGCATTGATAGGTTTAACTTGACCATGTCCCACCATATCTCCTAGAAAAGTTACACAAGCACGGCAAAACTCACTTTTAGATAAATTGATTGTCAAATTTGCATCAGTGAGTCTTTCAAAGAATTTTTGAATCGTGGTTAGATGTTCTTTCCAGGTGTCGTTGTAGATGATGACGTCATCGATGTAAGCATCACAATTTTCTAGACCAGAGGTAATCATATTCATCATGCATTGAAAAGTACTTGGGGAACCCTTCATCCCGAATGGCATTACTTTATATTGATAGAGTCCATCTGGAGTCACAAATGCCAAAATTTCTTTCGCTCTTTCCATAAGTGGAATTTGCCAAAATCCTTTCAGAAGGTCAAATTTGGTGATGTACTTGGCATTTCCAATTTTATCAATACAATCATCAATTCTTGGTAAAGGAAATGAATCTGTTTTTGTCACACTGTTCACCTTCCTATAATCAGTGCACATACGGAAAGTTTTATCCGGTTTCGGAACAAGTATGCATGGTGAACTCCAATCACTTTTACTGGGCTCTATGAAATTGTTCTCCAGCAAATACTGAATTTCCTTTTTCAAGTATTCCTGTTTGAGAGGATTCATCCTGTATGGGTGTTGTTTCACAGGTTTTGAATCTTCAATTTTAACGTCTTGAAAAATTTTGTTTGTCCTTGTAGGAATATCTGGAAACAAGTGCTCATATTTGATTAATAATTGTTTAAGTTCATTCCTTTCTGGTTGGTGTAAATGTAAAGGTTTCTGGTCCAGATCTTTCATAATTTCTGAATTCCAAAGATTTGTTGCTTCAAGATCAACAGTGTCCAATTGAATTTCTTCACTTAAATCCTCAGTTGGTGACACAGGTACAACTAAATTAATTGCATAATTTACTTGGCTATCTCTTTCAATATACTCCTTTAACATGTTAATGTGGCAAAGTTGCTTTTGTTTTCACCTACCAGGAGTATTTATGATATAATTTAAATCATTTACTTTCTTTTCAACCGTGTATGGACCATAATACTTGGCCTGAAGGGGATTTTGTGGAATGGGCAAGAGAGCTAGAACTCTATCACCAGGCTGAAAACTCCTATCCCTTGAGTTTTTATCATATCTTGATTTCATTCTGGATTGAGTAGAGTGCAGATTTGCTCCTGTGACCTCACATGCCTTTGACAACTTGTACTTAAAATCAGAAACATAATCATGAAGATTGAGCTCAGTATCTTCATTAGAAAGAAGTTTCTCTTTCAACAGTTTCAAAGGTCCACACACAGTATGTCCAAAAACTAGTTCAAAGGGACTGAATTCTAAAGATTCTTGAACGGACTCCCTAACAGCAAACAAAAGTAAATGAATGCCTTCATCCCAATCTTTACTCGTATCAAAGCAATATGATCGAATCATATTCTCCAAAGTTTGATGAAATCTTTCTAAAGCCCCTTGGCTCTTAGGGTTGGTAGGCAGACGATTTAAACTGTTCAATGCCTAATTCGTGCATAGCTTGCTGTAAAATTCCAGACATAAAATTTGACCCTTGATCCGATTGAACAGATTTGTTAAGGCCTAATTGAGTAAAAAAAGCTTTGTCAAAGCTTTAACTATAGTTTTGGTTTTAATATTCCTCAAAGGAATTGCCTCAGGGAATCTTGTTGACGCACACATAATGGTCAACAAATATTGGTTGCCTGACTTGGTCTTAGGTAAGGGACCAACACAATCTACCATAATTCTGCTAAATAGTTCGTCAAATGCAGGAATTGGTTGCAGATGAGCCTTAGGTATCTTCTGATTGGGTTTTCCTACCATTTGACAAGTATGACAAGATCTACAAAATTTACAAACATCACTTTTGATTTTTGGCCAAAAAAAAGTGAGTCAAGATCTTGTTATAAGTTTTTATTTATCCCTAAATGACCAGCCAGAGGAGTTTCATGTGCCAAACTAAGTATTTCCTGTCTGTGAGATTTTGGAATTACAATCTGATAGTTCACTGACCACTGGTCATTAGAAGGTACCTCGGGAGGTCTCCATTTTCTCATAAGAATTCCATTTTTAATGAAATAACAGACAGGTACTTCAGTGGCTTCAGTTTCACTAATGGCCTTCCGAAACAAACAGGAGATCTCAGGATCCTTTTCCTGTTCGACGACATGTGATTGTCGTTTATCACCCTGATTAGATAAAAGAGAATGAGTATTTAAAAGAGGATCACTGTGATCAATACCTTTTAATTGATCCAAATTAGAAGTGAATGTGACCTCATCAAAAGCCTGACCAATACATGTGTCAGCTAAAGGAATAGTTTTCTTATCAAAATCATTCTCAAGAGCTTTCTTTGCCATAGCTCTGGTAACTGCACAAGCTGGGTATAACTCAGGGTATTCTTTTTCAATAAGATCAACTTTCTGATCCTATGAAGGCTTGTCAGTTACAAGTGGATTAACCACAACCTTGTCTCCAGCTAGGTCGTTGCCTAGCAACAAATGAATGCCCTCAACGGGTAAATTAGACACTAAACCGACCGTCACAGGTCCTGAAACTAAGTCTGATGACAAATTTACAGAATGGAGAGGAACATTAACAAAGCCGCACTCTACTCCCTGAATGAGAACACTCATTAGAACAGGACTTCTCAGAAAAAGGCAAAGTACCTGATAATAAAAGACTCTGAGAAGCTCCTGTATCCCTTAAAATTTTAATAGGGATAGGATTAGCCAAATCACCCAAGAGTGATACAGAACCCTTCGACATGAATGGGTCATAATTCTCCATAATAAAATCAGACTGGGGTTTATTAGACCCAACAAATCTATTGCTTTCAATATATGACCGTGACCTTGACCTCTTAGAAATAAGAGCATTTGGGATAGGTCTATCTTGATTCTGATGCCTATATTTCAATTTAAAGCAACCAGAAATGACGTGTCCTTTTTTCTTGCAATAGGTACACGTAGGAATAGACAAGGATTTTGAATCAAGTTTATCAGAAGCTTGAAGTTTAGAAGTTGTACCAGATTGAGTTTTAGGAGGAGTTGTATTAGGCCGAAATACCTTTCTTCCAGTAGACTGTTGAGCGAAAGATTTGCTTAAAACAGTAGCTTTTTGAGTTAAAGAATAGTTATCAGCAGCACAAGCAGCATTTTCCAAAGTTTTGAACTCATGCTCGTCAAGATACATTCCAATGTCACCATGGACACAGTTCCTGAACTCTTCAAGTAATATGAGTTGTCTGAGACTTTCGTAATCTTTATTGACCTTTCTAGAAGAGCACCACCTATCAAATTGTTGTGCTTTTTCCCATGCAAATTCAACATAGGTCTGGTCAGTTGTTTTTCTAGAATTCCTGAATTTTTGTCGATAAGCCTCGGGGACTAACGCATAACCCTTCAAAAAACAGTCCTTAACCACGTCATAGTCAGCACTCTGCTTTAGTGACAGTGAAATGTAAATATTGCGAGCTCTACCAGTAAGTAGACATTGTAATAATAGAGTGCAATACTCCCTTGGCCACTTGAAATTCTCAGCAACTTTTTCAAAATAAGGAAAATATCTATTTACATTTCCTGCAGAAAAGGGGGTACTAATTTGATATTTCTTATGACATCAAAAGTAGGGGAGTGTTTTCCTTTTTCCAACTCTAATTCTTTCATTCTAATTTGGAATTCCCTTTCATCCTTCTCTCTTTGTATTTGCATCTGCATTTGCCTTACTTCCCTTTCTCTTTCCATTTGCATCTTTTCTATCTGAAGCTGAACTTGTCTTATCTCTAATTCCAACTTGTTTAGCTGGACTTCCATTTTCAAAATTTTCAAACACTCCTCGGTAAAATTCAAAAATTCTCTACTTTTGATGATATTGTGAATGAAAGCCTATTGTTGTCAGTATAGATTTCAAACAAAATGTAAAATAGTACTTGGGATGTAGAAACTAGAGGAACTAGCGAGCCAATTTTCTCCTGTTAGGTGTAGGCTCGTACAATAATAACAAGAGAAAAGAGTGAAGTCAACAAGCTTTGTATATTTTAACAAAATAATTTATTTCCCTAGAAAACAATGTAAAAATAGGAAATAGGACTTACGGTTTGTGAATATAATCAAAACTTTTATCCTAAGAATGAAAAATACAAGTCCTATCACTAAATAGTTCTATTAGAATCCAGGTTCGAATCTCGACAACGTTCCAATATGGAAAGCGATGGCGTCAGATGTGGTCCTTGTACAAATAGCAACAATTCCTCAATTGAATCACAGTTTATGTTTCCGAATAATTCCAGAATAAATTTCCACTGAATTCCTTTTTCCCAAAATTTTATAAAATAGCACACTCGTTTGGTTTTCTAGAGAATAAATTATTAAATTCCAAAAACAAATGAACTTCAAAAACAATCTGGTTTCAACAAGAAAAACCTATCCAGCCTTCAAGGTTTCAAAAATACAACTGACTGACAAGCGCTCAGAACGGGTATTATATCAAACCAAATTATCATCCCGTTCTTACGAGATAGATCACGTGGTCTCTTAACACTTGAATAGGAAAAATGTAATTTGTCACGTAGCAAGAACCCCTATCTACTCTCACTCTGAAATAAATTTAAAAATAAAACATTGTTTATTCAGACTAGACGAAATGACCTTGGCAATATCCAATCGTTTTCGCGTAGCGCTTACACTACCGCGGACCAAGGTGAACTAAAAATACTGCTAATGTAACACCTTTTACGTCTTAGATAAATAGAATTACTGAAAAAGAATTTTGAATCCCGTGAAAATAATCATTACAATAAAATGTAGTGAAACAAAAATAAAATAAAAAAGAATTTTAAAACTAACACACAAGCAAGCCAATAAATCATGTGATGCTGACTTCTACCAGTAATAGTATTGGTCTCTGGTTCATAGGTTGTCAGCTGTCATTAAACTGATGTTTATTCGAATGACCTTCTATTTAATCCTGTCCATGAAAAGGTGTGACCCATTAGGTGATAGCACCTGGTGTGCCGAGCTTTTTTGATTAAGAAGTCTGCGGCTATAATAAGGCCAACAACCTACGTCATAGGAAGTGATGCATTGCGGGAATTTGAGCTTTCATATTTGTCTGAACTGTCGAGGAGAATGTATCGTATTATGAAGAGTTTTCATAGAAAAATACCTAGTGCTTCCAAGTCAGCAGGTTCTCAAGAGTATTATCGCTGTTAAATATTTGTCCCAAGCGCCGCTGATAACTTCAGACACCTCAACCAATGATCAGTTGAGGTGTTGGAAGAAATCACATGTCATACAATACTCAAACAAAGATAAATGATAGCCAATAATCCAATCTGCATAAAATGAGATCTCCACTGTCCTACGTGAAGGACAGTGGAGACCCGGTTTTAATCAGATTGTCAATAATCTGTTGTCTTTTGTACACGCCATCATTTACCTGAAAAGTTAGATTAATATAGAATTTAAACAAAACGTACCTTCAGCCGAGCCAAAATGGACAATGGCGTCTTAAAATTCCAGGCATGCACCACTTAGCATAACGTAGTATGTAGAGGGTGAAAATGATTAGACATCTAGATATTTTACACTGTGTAAAACATTTCAATACAATTAACAGTAATTATGCTTCATCCAGTTTATGTCATTATTTCAGAAATATGTTTCTTCTGAACTATGTGTGTGTGTGTGTGTGTGTGTGTGTGTGTGTGTGTGTGTGTGTGTGTGTTAGGTAGTGAGTAGCTGCGCTTGTCATGATTTTGGCGATTCTACTTTTGGCAAAGATACCTTTTAAATTACAAGATGTATTCATCTATTTGGGTCGCTGATGATCTTTTATAGCTCCGAATCGTTCATGGACATCGAAAATAAAATTAGGCTTGTGTCCGTTCGTCTCGAATCAGAACGAGGCTCCTGTCTATTCCTACTGATACTGTGTGTTACTTACGTCACCAGACAAACGATTTTGCCTCATCAGCTTATTTATTTCGAGAAACGATGAGTCTTGTAGCTTACTCAGTGAAAGAAAAATGTTAGGAATCAGGTCTGTCAGTATTAGCACTACTTACGAGTGCAAATTTTGCTGACTAGGTATACGAGGAAAATGTATATTACAAGGGGGATTTGTACTTGCTTGTAAGGGCGCAATCTTTATTAAAATAGTATATAGTTGTAATACTAAAATAAATAATATTACTCTCAATATATTTTAGTAGAAATTAACTTTCAATATAATGAAAATTACTTTTAATAGAATTTAGAGAAAATTTCAATCTTATTACTTTTACTCAAAAATTCTGTCCTAATAGTTCGAACCCCAGCCGAGTCATACCAAAGACTCATAAAAATGGTACAAGCAGCTGCCTCGCTTGGCGCTCAGCATTACGAGGTTAGTGTTAGGACTGGTCGGCCTGGTGTCAGGATAATGTGACTGGGTGGGACATGATGCGGCATGATGCCTCAGTGCTAGACATCAATATAAACTGCCACACTGCAGACATCATAGCGATATGACTTTAATTTGTTCAAGCTACGTTAAATATCCAAACACATACACGCGCGCGCGTACAAGCTTAGACCACATACAGGAGGAGGCATAACCAATATAGCAGAATCAGAAGTTAACTGAATCCAAGTTTGTATGTAGGGTAGAGGGGGGCAAAACGCCCCATTTAACAACTTTTGGTAATTTATGGTATGATTTACATGATTGTGTTCGCAATTGGACAATGTTTTTAAAGTATGCGTTGCGTCTAACATAATGGAATTATGTTTGATTACAGTAAAGAAACTATTTACGAGAAAAATGAAAAATGGTAAAAATTTATAAAGGGGCATTTTGCCCCTATGGTGGGGCAACCCGGCCTCTCCGGGGCATTTTGCCCCACAATGCATTCGGCATCTGTAAATGTCTGTAAAACTACAGGAATACTATTGAACTGTAAAATCTAGTATTATTCCTATATGGACATTTTATATATATGGCAAAGATGCTAAAACAACATACTGTTACATCATTCAAATTAGCACAACAATGCAAATAAGCAAGCAGCTACAACAATGCTCAAGTCTAAATAGTACCTAATTTCCACCGTTAATGAAGAAAAGACAAAGCCCAAAAGTCGTGAATGTTCCTGGTAAATTCTTTATTACTCACACTTAGCACAGCAAAATTGCATATTGAGGGTGGTGCCACAGGATTCATGGCACCACCTGGAACATTCCTTGCACTGCGACCAGGAATCTTCTATTAAGGGATCATCACTTCCTCCATATTCAAATTCGCAGTTTCCACAAATGTTGTCTTTATTATGTGTTGTGTCTGCTGACTAGGCAAGATCGTGCTTAGCAACTGACTTTGGACCCGAAGCCTTTTTTCCCTTTTCATGGTCCTCTATACAAGTTTTTCTACCTATCTTTTTGTCCTCTCTGCATGTCTGCTTCTTTTTTTTTTCTGCATTTCTTTCTGTTTTAAAACTTTGGTTTCATTCCGTTTGCTTCCACTTGCCTGTACAGTCCTATCACATTTGCGTTTTGTATTTGTCATCGTCTTTTTTTTGCTTTTCAACAAGCATCTTTTTATACGGTGATGATGTCAAGTTCATGGCTGATTCTGCCTTTCGCTTTCTTGTGCGCTGACTGGATATTTTAGGCTTTGGCGAAAGCTTAAGCAATATGTTCACAAATGCTGAATCGTCTGCATTTTTGCATTCGTTATGAGATACCTCCAAGGTAGCACTTTCCTTTCTTCCAGCAAGAATAGCTTCGTCAAACATTTTCCGATTGCCTGTCTCCTCGACGGTGATGGCAGAGTGATGTGTTTGTTGATTATCAGGTGACTGAGTATAAATTGTATTGTCTGTCACTGGATTACCCGACCCATCCACAGTGGCTGTAGAACTACCAGTTAGCAGACATTCAGCCGTTTTGCTTGGTTCAGTCAATGTTTCTGCATTGTCAGAAGTGATCATAGCGTTACTAAGCGATTGATCATCAACTGACCTATTTCCCTCATTCGATGTTTTGTATCGCTTGCCCCACCTGCAATAATTATAAGAATACCAACTGATTGTTTCTCAGCTGTCTTGTCCTCTTGAACAGATGTTTCTGCATCACCCGACCCCTCCAATATGTCTGTGCAACCAGGAAACGACAGTGATCAATTGCTTATTTGATTTAATCAGTTATGATGATATAGGTAGTGCTTGTTGACACGCATTAGGCCCATCTGATACTGGCTGAGGTTCATCAGTTACCATAGAAGGAGCGAAATCGTCATCTGTGAACTTATTTGGATTAAAGGCCAAAGTCCGCAGGCTTCAAAACCAGTGACATCTTTCTGTAAACAGCAGATCGATTATATGCTGCAGAAAAAAAATTTCCGCAACTTCAAATGCACTTATTCGTCTTCCTGGATTGTTTGTCATCCAGTTTCCAGACTCCAAATTGAAGCACCTTTTAGCGCCTTGAAAAATGTGACATCAAGAGGCTGGAGCCGATGTGTGCAATGGGGAGAAAAGGTTATCAACACAATCCCTTTTTCGCGTGCATAGAGAACAGCTTCCAACGTTTTATGGCTATGGTGCCCATCAAGAAGAAGAATGTGTGAAGAATCATTCGTACATTTCACAAAAGAAATGAAATGTTCCAGCCATTGCAAGAAAATATAGCTGTCTGTCCACCCACTTGGGCTACAGAAGCCCAGTGCTCCGGCTGGTGCGCCATTCATCAGTGACGGAACCATTCGTTTATGTGGGTAGATAATTGCTGGCGGTGCAAAGGTACCAGCCGCATTCATGGTACATATTACAGTAATAGTGTGACCACGTTCACCGCTTGTAACTTTACCAACTGATCTAACACCTTTTGATGCAATGATGTTTACTGGCTTGCGGACAGTACTAATACCTGTTTCATCCATGTTCCATATTCTGAGACCATCAGCAAGTGTTGCGTCAAGAGATTCCTTATATACTTGGTAAAAATTAACTACCTGTGGCTTGTTAAAGCCCACGGCTCTGCTGACACTGGTTGCCTCTGTAGCTCTAATGTCTAGATTTGGATGCCTTTTCATAAAGCCTTTCAGCCAATCAACACCTGCTGCATTACCTTGAAATGGTTGGTTTTTGAATATTCAGATGAACTGCTAAGTCGTATGCCAAACGCCGTACGTCAATAGTGGTAAGTCCAAATAATGCCTTTTCCAGGGACTGGATGTGCTTGACTAGAAGTAACTCATAATCAGGCTTAAAAATAGTAGTCTTACTTCCCAGTTTTGACACTCCAGGTTGCGCAACCTTCAAATCTCTATGTCTGCGCAAAGTTTTAGCTGGAATTCCATAATTCCTGGCAGCAACTTTCAGTGGAGTTCCACAACGAATTGCTTCAAGAGCCGCATTTAGAGCTGGTGTCCCATAATTTCCTCGATCAGTTTTCCTTCTGTAAGTTCGTACCATCTGCAAATAAGTATAGAATAAATTTAGGCATATAAACGGTTAGTTAAAAAGTGTACAACATTTAAACAGTTATGGGGCAACACGCCCCCTGTAAGGGGCGTTTTGCCCCCATCGTACAGCATTGACAATTTAACAACAAGCGGAATTAATAACTGCTGCGAATCATGAAATATTACACATGATGCATCTCTATACTATGTTCTTTAAAAACATATGTACCCTGTTCTCTTTAGGTAGTTCAGTCAAAAATACTGCAAACAAATGGATTGAATACTTTTACAGGAAGATGCAAAAAAAGTAATATTCTTGCACAAAAACCATACGTGCTGCTGCATCCGACAATGGCTGGCATTCACAAGGCCTGTGCAACCTAGGGTGGCAGGGTACAGTTTCGTAAATTGTCCCCTGACAAATTTCTTAACTTAAGGCTATGGTGTCAGTTTTTCAGCTATTATTGTTTACTAATTAAAGATATGGATATATTTGTGTACTAGGTGTTTCGGGCTTGTGTTGTTCTTGAAATTGATGTCAGACATGTAAGCCTTCCATAGTTACTCTGCAGTATGTTGATAGTGAAATACCAATACTTGGCTAGGAAGAAGAGCTAGCCTCCCATAGCAGTAAACACATGTGTTTGGGCAAGTAGAATATCTCAAAAACGGCTTGGATGACAACTATTTTCAACTGCATCAGCCTGTTTAGTACACACTGTTTTGCAGAAGTGTCATCTAGGAAAAGGGCTTGTGTTTG
>JAECUM010014384.1:2500-49377 GCA_016617855.1 Megalonaias nervosa
ATATATTTTTTAGATTTCCTTTCCGTCTGGAAGATCTGTTGAGATAGAGAAAGGACTCTATACAATAACGAACGTGATTGTTCATCCAAGGTCTGATGACGCCAATAACACAGAGGGCTTATGTGGTTCATTCAATGGCCGCCATAATGAACTCGTCCACCGTAATGGCACGGTGGAAAAATTTAATAAGAGCCCAAATCAGTTTGCTGAGAGCTGGAGGCAAGCCTTTAGACACACACACACACACACACACACGCGCGCACACACAGAGTCACATTTTGTGTCCGTTTCATTATGTGACTATGACAATAATCTAAAATATTTCAAAAGCCATTTTATGTCTCTCTGTACTTATTTGTATGTACGTTTGCACTTTTGTGCGCACGATCGCATGTATGTAAATATATACGTGCATGTGCATGGATGGATGGATGTATAGACGGACGGACGTATGACTGGATGAACAGTTTACCAGACAATGAAAACAGAGGCAAACTGATGGAGACTGATATCAATACTGATGGCAGCTGTTTGTGTATTACTATGTTTGTCCCAGAGTAAATCTATTAATCAGGTACAACCAAATCAGCAAATACCTGGTTTAGTGTCAACCTAATCTCGGTATCAGTGTTCACAATTAAGTTTGATAGTGTGCTATTGCGTTCACTATTTATGATCTCTTTCGTGCTTTTTATTAGTAAAAGAATCCAAATTTGCAATCGAAGCAAATAAGGGAATCAAATCAATATTTAGATCATCTTATAATGTATATGTTCTGTCTGCTGGCAATTTTAGCGTATTTTCTTCTAATTGTCTTTACAACTTTTGTCCATTCATATACACTTATCGTCGATATCCAAAATCCCCATATGAATTTGGTTTCTCGCATTTGACTCAGATTCGTGTACATAATAACAGGAAATTTACCGGCAATTAAGTATAATTTATTGCAAATTGATCAGCACTCATTTAAATGTAAGCATTCTGGTACATCAATTATATATATATATATATATATATATATATATATATATATATATATATATATATATATATATATGGCGGTTATATTTCAGACTCTTTGAACTATAAAGTTTAGAGCGTGCGTTATCGCTAAGCACAGTTGGTGTAATGCTTTCTTTCGCTATACATGTTATATGGTGGTGAGGTTCGGTGAGAAGAAAGAAATAAAGAATGAAAAAAGGCAACATCTGTCGACATGAATGAGTTATTCAGTTCCTTTCCGGGCTATAGTAGATGTTTACCTCATGCTCGAGTCGTGCTGTGTGGTACAAATCTTACCGATGCATAATAACAGTAACTTTGTACTTGATACGAGTTGCTGCCGTGGAGGCCACGGTTACACAAGAACTGCCCTCCGGCTGCAATCACGGCAGTGATACATGGCACAGTTCACTCCTCTGATTTACCCTTTATGGTAATTTTAATTTATTAATCAAAACTTGATGTTTAATATCAATTATTGTGACCCACTTCCCTCCAAAAGAGAGAAAGAATAGCTTCACCCCTTACAATAATTATTCCTTATAAACATCGGAAAGAAAGTAAAATTCTTCATTTACCAAGATGTGCAGACTGAAATTAATGAATAGGTGCTTATATTTATTTCAGAATTCCGACTAACAGCAGCATGTCTGAGAGAGGTGAAATAACGTATAACTCGAGCTACGACCGCTTGACCCGTTTCTGCACGTGTAGTTCAGAGAAGACAACAACTATAGATTGTGATAACAAGAAGCATCGTGAACTTTTTTTGACGGTAATTCTAAAAAGCTATAGCAAGAATATGTCTAAATCAATTCAAACGATAAACACATTATGACATTAGTGGGCAACAATAGACACATCGGATGACAAACATAGAAAAAAAAGGTCACGAATAAAACATAACTAAAAACAATCTCTTTTGAGCAAATACGGAGGAAAGAAGCCAGTTTGTATAAATTGTTCTGAACATAAAAGCTGACATTTTTGGAAGTTGCCATTTTTGTGCATATTTCTGTGTACTTAGTTCAGGTATAACGATTCCATAATTTGTGTTGTATCCTGTTCTAACAGGAAACTTGTAAACGCATGCAATATACAGACTCTTTGAAAATGAAACTGTTCTTAATCACGTTGTAGATAACGTCATCAACAATGCTTTCTTGTAATGGTATTTCATGATTTTTCATGAAAGATTCGGGTTAATTTATGTTCGAACTTCATAAATTGCCCTATCTTGAGTATCGTGTATGACTCTTTCTGAAAGATGTCATTATATTATCGTAGAACCGATGGCCAAATTCTCGAGACAGGACTAAGGCAATATGGCGAAGTTCAATGGCAGCGGGTCCACCGCAGAGGATACCATACCCACTATATGACTCTGAACATGGCAAGACATCAAATCTTTAATATCAGTGAAATTAAGTTCAGTTAATGTTATCCATATGAGCTGCGATTATGTAATCTTGATTCTGCACCGCAGTACGCAACAATATGTGACACACCTCCGCATATTTCAGATAGCAGTAAGCAATCAGATTGAAAATGACAGAGAATATATTTGTGTTATTGTGGGTTGTATCTTCATAATGAAAACAAACTATTTGTGTTGTCAATCTCCAATAGAAACTATTTCCAATGAAAATAACAGTATACCTCTCATCTAGTTTCTCACCCCACTTTACATAGTTAATCCATACTAACTAACGGCTCATATATATATATATATATATATATATATATATATATATATATATATATATATATATATATATATATATATATATATATAGAAGAGAGAGAGAGAGAGAGAGAGAGAGAGAGAGAGAGAGAGAGAGAGAGAGAGAGAGACAAGGAAACGTTACTATTGTAAATCATCAGGTAAGAAACAGAGAGAGAGATATAGAGAAATAAAAATCAGCAATAAAAACTATATTAATCCAGGTGAAAAAACCTTGGCAGCATACTAGACTTTTTATATAATACTAGTAATATTGAAATCGCAGAGAGCGATAATACTACACATAGAAGTAATAGTTGTTGTTGTTGCTGTTGTTGTTTCGTGTTGTGTAGCGCGCCAAATATGGGCATATTGTAGTGTAAGGTACAAACTATTGCTTTATTTAACAGACACGGTATAAAAATCGGTTTACTGTTATTTTTTTTCAAGCATTTGTTCCTAATGAGCCAATTTGGCCGACGCCTAGTGGACTTCATGAGGCTGACGCAATTAAGATTTGTCAAGATGCCATGAACAATATAGAGGGTTTAAAGAAATGCCAAACGATAGCCAAGGTGGACTTCAAAGGAATCATCGAAATGTGTGTTGAGGACATCAAGGTATCTAAAAAGATGATAAGTCAGAACGTGCGTGTCAATGCCATGCAGGAAATTGTGCTTTGAAACGACGTTGAATACCTTATCTAGGTGCCATCAGCAGACATGCAATTTTCGAGTTGTGTCAACGAATAAAGCCCTGAATAAAACTAAACCACTTACATACATGCGGAGGACATTATAGAATAATTTGCTGATATTAACAACACCCGAAAGACACACACTAAAGATCGACTATTGATTGTATCATGTGCTGCCAGTGTTCACATATCTATGACACAATTGTACATTAACACATATGAACGCATTGCGAGCGTCGATTATCACGACAGGATGTTTTATTTGTTTCTTTTGTCTGCATAGCGTAATCTGAACAAAGTAAGCAATATATGTAGACATGAATTATATTTACTCTATTATTAATAGTTTACTGATTGGAAGAAACAGAAAGAAATTTTTTTATGACTCTTATCTTTCTTAATTCCAAACACTTTACGGATGATTTGGATTAGTTCGTAACACCTGTTATCTTTCTTCTTTCACATGAACAAGCAGTTTTATACCGACAACAATGCCATTGAATATACTGTTTGTGGCTGATATGACGACATGCCGAATAAAATGTTAGAGGTTTAGAGAGGTTTTGAAAGTTACCTATCTTTGGTCACCTGGCTCATTTCAGCTTGTACTATAGTGCAAGGGGTTGCTCAAAAATGGCCTAAGAAAACGCGAAGCAAAAGCAAGATGGTCTGTCTCATATTTGGGTGCACAGTGAACGTTGATTAATATATAATAAATTAATGTTTTTAAAAAGTTAATTCCAATTCGTACCATCAGGGCAAACGGCACGAGGAGACTGCGACGTATCCGCTTGGCGTGAAGCTGGCTTGGGTAGTTTTCCCCTCACACCGTTATCTGTAAATTATCCATATAGATACAGCAAGGGGAGCCCGAGAGCATACATTATCTCAAGGTCAAATGTACTGTTCAAGTAGGGCTGAAATTTCAGAAAGGTGGTAACTCTGCAATTTGAAGAAAAAAAACTTGTAATTTTAAATTCAGATATCCCTTGTATTGTCTGAAGCCTAACTTAAAGTAACATCTTTCTAATACAAATAAGATCCAGATCTAATACAAACTAGATCCAGATCTAATACAAACTAGATCCAGATCTAATACAAACTAGATCCAGAACCTTTGGCCAGAAAGAAACTCTACTTAAGTTATATTTATATGTACATAATGATTTTAACGAAAACCACTGGCTTGTTTTTAGAAGACGTATTACACATAGTGTTCCCAGTGCAATTGCCTTAGTCAATTAATTTCTATTAGTAAGTGCCACTTTCATTTAAAACATAACGGCATAACTGTTTTAATAAAATACAAATCGTTCACAGGTTTCTTGTGTTCCAGATATCAGATGATATTAAGCTGACACAGGTGGCGACAACAATGGCAATTGCAAAATGCAAAGACTTTGTGACGAAGGACCCAGTATTATTATCCTCAAATTCAACTCAAGACTTTCTACAAGATCTTCTGTGTCCCGGAGACTGTTCCGGAAACGGCATTTGTATCAATGGAACTTGTGTGTGCAACGACAGTTTTATAGGTGATGACTGCTCATTAGATCCTTCAAAAGCACCGTTCGTCAGCAAGATATTAAGGTACTGATGTAGACAAAGATTTCTGTTATGAATGTGTACTAATTATGACGACAAAAACAATGCTTAAGCTGCTTAAATTTATTTATTGGTAAATTTTTGTGAGAAACTCACGATACAAAGCTCAATTACACATGAGTTTGGGAAAAATGAAGCAAATCCGAACTGCAAGCACGCACGAAGGAGTGTGAGTATAGGTAGATGGTTTATTGGGTATGCATACAAGATGTATACAGGGATAAATGCTACAATATTTTATTATACGTTGAAGAACACTCGACCTTTATTGCGAGACAGTAAACAAGCCTACAATTTTCACAGATATGGAAAGTTAAATCTACATTTTTATAACAGTTTGAATCACGTAAATAATCATTTCGTAGTTTGATCCATGGATAAAGAAAATATTTAATCTGAATTTCATGGCAATCTAAACGTGTAGCAGGCGAATGGAATTCTGTTCCAGGTATTATGCTTATTTAGTGTTCTCTATCCGCATTGCACAAGCAGTCTTAACTGTATTTTCTTTACCTTTGTGTTTGAACCAGAGAAATTGCACTCGAAGTCTTTAGAATGAATAAATAGTACATGCGTACGAATCATTGCAGCGGAGATCAGTGTGACGTAAACAAGAGTCCGTGCGAGGCAGTGTACTTTTCGGGTTCCAATTTCCATGATGGTGCCAGTAGCAGCTGTCATTTGCATGAGCTAAGCGTAAGAAAACTTCATAGCGTTTTCTTGTCTGTCTTACCACCTCCTTGTTGAACTAGTCCGACGGTTTACAAATTAGCATTTCATATATATTTCTCGTGTCAAGTAGATGATGGACCAGGTCAGGTTGATCGAGCGATGCAAGTTCCCTTGATATTTGTGAATGTCTGTTGTATTCGATTATTACTGCAGGATGCACCGACTATACTCATTTTCTAACATAGGCTCATAATGTAATCCTTTAGTAGAAGCGGTTTTGTATAGCAAAGCCCCATCTAACGTCCACTTTTGTTTCTAAGGCCATTTTGCGAAACGACCGACGACGAGTCATGGAGCTGAATTAATCTTTTAATATGCATTAGACGAAATTAGTTTCTCCCTCAAATTTATAAGACTTTTTTTTCTAAAGTCCAGCGAGTATCTTATTAGCAGATGTTTATGTGTTGAAAACGTAAACGAAGATCCCGTGAAAACTGCGCATCACAGTTAATATACAAAACTATTGAAAAACCTTATCATTCCTTTCTTTTGTACTGTAGACCACAATGTGACAGATTTGATATGGTTTAAGTTACGCACTGAAAGTTAAATATTAAACCCCTAATTAAACAGTATGAAATGCTAATTATGGGTCTAATGAAGTCGCGTCTGTGGCATAATACTGTTTTGTATTTTCCACACGTTCATGCTAACAGTTCATTTGCAAAATATACCCCATTTGAGAATTATTTTAAGGATAAGAGCAAGTTGTTTTGACGCATTATTTAGTAAATATTGCAACTGCGTTTCCGAAAGCATCAATAAACATATTTCTTTGCAGGTCATCAGGCATAGACAAGGGTTGTTGATAATCAAAGGAGTGTGCTTTATTTAATTATCTATCATACAGTATTATCTTAATTCATTTGCATACACACCAGTTATTGCAAAATGTTTTTTTTGTCATTTTCTTTATGGCTCAAATCCCAAGAAACGTTTGATCATGAAACAGCAGCTGTTTCCGCACTTTTCTCAAGAGTTAGCCGCGAGTGTACGCCTTTTATTTTTATTTTTTTATTTTATTTTTTTTTTTCTTTTCATTCAAGTGTTTTCTGTCTATTAATTCAAGTTTAACAACGGATCATTTGCGGAGACGGGACAAGTTTTTCACACGGATGTTGATTATATAACTACAACCAATGTTGGCTGTTTCTTACCGGCAAAGATATTTGTAAATGGTGAGATAATATTTGTTTCAAAGTAGCATATATACCATGAAATGATACTGATATTTCGTTACTATTAGATAGATTTGCGGTCAATAAAAGCTGACTAGCTCATGTTGTTGACAGAGGTAAACAATGTGCATGATTGTGTCGAGATCTGCAATATAATGCTTGAACACAGGCATCCAGTGTCGCGTAAATATTGTATTATTGAGTGTGTTCTGTTTGATACCAGTATGTTTTCTATGGGTCTTTATAATATCGCGAAGGGTTGGATAAATTAATCCAATCACCTACTGTAATACTATTACGCTGGATAGATTTTAGTTGTCCGCTATAATGATTTCTTTTCGGTTGGGTAGTTATATATCACGTACACGTCCTATGACACAATCTATTCTTTTGAGAGTTTGATTTTATCTTGCTTCTTGTATAACCCATTATCATAACTTTAATATTCAAAGAATATATCTTTTTCGTGATGTTATTTTCTATAAGGCGAGCTACATTATGTTATGACATGAATAACTTTCTTCTTAACATGTGTATACATTTCCCACATTTATAGACAAGTCCACGGTTGCTTATACATTTTCCATAACGAATGACCGTACACGGTACAGTCAGAACAAGACTGTTATAGTCTACGACTCTGGCTGTTTAGACTGTGATGCTAAGTTTACCTGTAAGATAAAGGTACGTAGTTCATGTTACTCATTGTTATAGAATGGAAACGTTTCATTTGCAATTTTAATAGAATTAAGACAACTCGTCATTATTATGGTAAACACATGCATATAATAGTTTACAAAGTACATATGATCAACGGAAATCAAGCATTTAAGCAGCGACTATTACCTTGGTCTAATATACAATAATACATAATGGCAAATATATGTCGTTTATTACTTCTTGTTATACATAATCATATAAAGAATCTAGAAAGGCATGACTGTCATGTTCATTCGTTGCTTCACTTGTCTGTATGTATTTCTGATAAATTATTGCAATGTTGCTTTTCATTTTTCTAGCCACAGTCTTGCTTGATTGACGGAAACTGCTATACAGCAAAGGAAGTGAAGCCCGGAGATTCTAGTTACACGTGTGATCCGAAATTAAACAATACCCACTGGACAAATCAAAAGATGCCGTAAAAGGCTCTTCTCACTCATCAGAGATACTAGACAACTTTGGTTAAATGGTTACCTTTGATCTCTTTAATAAGAAACGGATTACTTGTTAACTTCAAATTGGAATGTGTTTTTGTCTGTAAGAAATAGCAAATTATATGTGTAGTGTTTTGATTTTGCAATTTTAATCGTTATTTGGGTACAGTAATGTGTGCAGTAATTGGGTTGTTTTATCTGTACAAATGTGTCGATGTTTTTAAACCTAAAACGCTTAGTATCATTTCAGATTAGTATTAATTAAGTACATCTCAAAATATCACAAATCTCCTAGTTATTTCCTCATATTCCCTCTCCGTAACCAATATTCATGGAATGCTTCCTATGTAAGGGTCAAACTAGCTCCAACGAGTTTTGTTGAGAATTAATCTATAGAGTACGACAAATCGATGTTCCTTCTTTTCATATCGTAGGGTGAGTTAGCGCCACACACACACACACACACACACACACGAATCTATTTAAGTGAAGGAAGGAGACGTTTAAGCATCCTTTTCACGAAATAAATCTTAGTTGCGTCTCCTTACACATTTATAGTTCAAACTGCTTCGGCAATAATATGTCAAGTAAATTATTAAATAGTACAGCTTAACAAATTCCGACCCTTATTTGACTTAGCTGTGGAATGCAAGAGACACCCGAACTGGTTCTATACGTTCTTCTGAAACGAATGCACGGATTAAATTGTTTTTCTAGTTATGTCTTGATTTATTCTTTAAACAATTTTGTTACTTTGCAATTTTCTTAAGAACCATTTTATAACAGCAACGGAAGCAATTTAATTAAAACCATAATTATGCCAACCATGAACGTTACTCTATGCGCGTATAGTAGTTCCGTAACTTTTAATCAAGACATATTATCGCGATAGTTTTCGTAAGTAGTATAAAGGGGCAATATGGTGGAAATTGGACATAAATTGAAATTAGGTGAAAATGAATATAGCGACAATGGCAGTCTAACATGGGAATAACACCTGGGGGTTAATGGGAATTGAACATTGGTGAAGTCATGGGATTTATAGGGTCAAAACTATTTATAGGGTGAAATGCATTCACAAGGACAAAGGTTGATAGCGACAAACACAGACATACAGAAACAAACAAATGCACATCCAAACAACACACAGAAAAGGACAGAGATGTTCCAAAGAAAGACTCACAGATAGAATGGAGACTCGAAAAATAAAAGTCTATTGTATGGGTACAAAACATTTGTTCAAGAATATACATGGGCTCTCTGGCCTGTGCTTTGGTCTAAGTACTATCCATTTAATACATACAAATTTGGGCATGAAACAAACCTATATGCAAGTTATTTAGTTCTTCGTTCTAGTAAACCACTTTTTTAAAATTAAAGTTCATGCCTTCAAAAAATTAACTTCATATACAATGTATTTACATTTCATAAAAGAATGCCATTTTCTTTCACGCTACATTAAATGTTCATTTTGAAGAAACGCTAAATAAAACAAGAAAACAGCAATCAATTACGACAAAGTTCATGTTTCTCTCTTTATCCGTCACGCTTTGTTTCAAATCTGGTCAGCCACCACTTGTGTCCCAGCGTAGCTGTTTCCCATCACGTACCCCGTTTCATTAGTAAATCTGCTGTTGTATCCATCGTGTTAAGTACACTTACGGGTAAGCAGATCAAGTGCAGTCATTGCCTTCTTCCCATGGAGGTACAACGTATGCCATATCAATGGTCACTTTTCCATCGGTGATGTCAGATTTTTCTATCATCGTCTGCACGTCTTCAATAGCCCTCAAAAGTTTGGAAGAAGTTAATTCTGCTGGTGTACTAAACCCGAGACATACAGGCGAGTTCAAACTGACGTGATACATAGATAGGCTCAAGCGATCTCTATCTTTGACATGGATTTGACGTTTGAGTTTCACTAACAGTGAGTCAAATAAGTCCGTAATGAAATCTGCTACTTTCTCGGGTGGAACGTCAGACGCGAAGTCTTTAAATTTCACCATGTAGGTGTAAGTTGTCGACCTAAATTATATCGAAGTCGCTGTCTGAGTCATTTGGATGCTAAAATATTCCTTTAACTCTACTGAATCCGTTTCCTTCTTGGACGCACTAAGCTGTGACGGTATGGTGGTGAAAGAGGTCAAGGATGTTTGTTCCTTCTCTTTTTTCATCTGCGTAGAGTGATTCATCTTTCTCGGCGTTTGTCCTCGCAATGAAGTGTCGTTCTTGGAAGTCGTCCCGTTTTATGCTGGGTGATATCAGCGCGTCCATAAGGTAAAGTATTGTAGTCTGGAAGTCTCACCGGTTGCACAAAGTTTGCCATGGCGTTAGTAAATAAACAACTAAGATGTGGTACTGTATTGGTGATGTGATCGTGAAGCAAAGCATCGCACTTGATTTCCTCATATCACTCGATACTTGCTGTCTGAAAGGATTCATCTTATTAGCTTGGTGTTTGTAGTCACAATGAAATACCGGTCTTAGATGTAATCCCCATTATATGCTGGCCAAGATCGGCGTGTCCGTACGGTAAAGTGAAGTGGTTGGGAAGCCGCACCCACTTCTGGTACACGATCTGATACATTTTTTTCTAAGGGTCGATAGACTATTTGGTGTGTGGGAAAACGTACAATCACTGAAGCGCTTCTATCACCACGCTAAATTTAACCACCTGACTCGTTCGATGATTTAGAGTCAATCCTTTGACTTTACACTCGGCGTTTACTTGTCTTCGTTTGTCCTGGTATTCCTAGTCGTAATTTTGTGGACCGCCACTAGCAAAACTTTCAATCTGATCTTCGGGGTGCTCATCCTTCCAGGCTCCTAAACGGTGTCCTTCGATTTTAGGGTAATGATGATCATCAGGGCATTGAATGTAGATGCAACTGTCCGTGTCAGAATACAGGACATGATCTCTTAATTGGTGTAAGACTTCGTTCAATGTTAAGCGAGAATGGGCCGTCACGTAGGCTGCAATGAGGACATTTCCAAATTCGTCGGCATTGTACAAACTCAAGTTCTTCTTCGTAATTGACAAGGATCAAACCTTCACGAACGAAGTCCACGTTTTTCACGTATTTGGTTTTGTCGTGAATCAGCTGAAAATAACGGCAAGGTTCTGTCAAATACTCCTTCTTGGGTAAACGAGGCCTTTGTGCCATTTTTCCCGACAAGCAATTCAAAATCGCTTTGGCAAGCGAACGCCGTCCTTCACCTTTCTCAACGTGGTCCAAAGTGATGCCTTCGTGGTCAAAGTATTTCTCTCTGAATTTCGTTTGGTCTTCAGGTGTTTGACACCAGGAAGGATAGCCACTGGCTTCTTGCTTCAGTTTCAAAAAGGTATTCACGTAGTCCGCAAAAATGCCTTTCTGAGTCTCGTCGCCCTCGTGGTACTGTTTAGTCTTGGGAAGGTGGTAAATTTCGTACTCTTCTAACAGTTGGTATTCCAGGTCCATAGCTTGAAACAATTCTACTCTGACCCACGTTCCTGTCATTGCACGTTCTTCCTGAGTGTGATGACAAGGTTGACTTTGTTTGCACGTTTCGGCACAAGTGAGGCACAGTTGAAACATCAGTTTTTCTTGGCAATGGTGAGGTAAAACGGGATGATACAAGTCAGTGGGAGGGAAGACTACATTTAGTCAATCCTTCGTATTTTCGAATGTTGTCCACGTCGATGTGTACCGTCAGCAATTGTGGGGGCCCTGCGGAAAAGTGACAATATTTGCACACGTAAGGATAAAGCGAACACATGTCCAAGTATTTGATTTCTTCTCTTTTCTCCTCGCCGACCTTGTACAGCAAACAGGTTGCATTCGTCCGTCCTCCATGCAAACTAATCCGCGGGTCTAGAAGGTCCATCAGCTTATAACCTTCTACGATGCGTTTAAACTTGGGATCGGTTTTCAGACTGTTATCGTACTTGTATTCCCACATTTCCACGACTTGGTATCCTTGCTGTTCTAACTTCAAGCGCCGTCGACAAGTGTCCTCGTACAAGTCTTCCATGGTACTTTGTAAAAACTGATTTTTAGTGTTACGTTGAGGGTAGGAGATCGGGCATCCGTGAAATAAGTATCCGTTAAACTCGTAGACGATCTTGGGGTTTCCTAAGTCCCAGACAGCCACCGAATACATTCCAATGGTCTTTTCACCTCCTCCGTTTCGGGCATGTTGGATCCATTTCTTTTTCTTTTTGGCACAAGTAATGTAGCCAACGTAGAGCTTTAACCGTGTATCGAAGTTTGGCAAAGTTTGGCAAAGTTCGTCATTTGAGGGCGTGTGACAACCAGGGTGTTTTCGGGCATGAATCGTTTGCTGTGCAGGAAAGAAACGATGTCACATTCGTCACCAAGTAGTGGACTTGGAACACGAATGCTACATTAAAAAATACCATTCCAAACAGGAGGAGGAGGAAGATGACAAGAAGAAAGGGAATTTCATCTTTTTCGATTTCGAATGCTTGCAAGAGACAAGCATTCATGCTCCTAATTTCTGCGTGGCTCATCGAGCGTTCGAGAAGTGCATCAAAGGACCTATCTTTTGCCATTGCCCCCACTGTAGCAAGATTCCTGGAGGACATAACACGCTGGCAGATTTCGCCCGATGGATCTTAGACATTATCAACAATTTTGAGCCAAGAAGACATCAAACGCTATGGAGATTGTCATCATTATGCCAAGGTGATGGCTTACAATTTCTCGGAATACGATGGACAGTTTTTTCTGAAATATTATACAGAACCCTAAAGTCACTTTGAACGGAGACAAAATCATCTCCATGCAAGTGGAATAAATGAGCCGAATGCCTAAAAAGTTTGGAATAACAGAAATGGGCAAAGGCAATTTCCCGTACTTTTTCAATACCGAGAAGCACCTTATTGGACATTTTACAATGTTTGTGAAACGTTTTTGTGACAATAGTAAAAAAAAGTCAAATCAGAGAAAAGTTTCATCAGGTGATGGGATAAATTAACTCTTTAAAAATATAATGGTGGCTTCAATTCTAAAACTAATACTTATGACCACAGACACCGCCGCTTTCTGAATGTTAAGTGTGAAAAAAGAATTTTCAGGATGTACAAAAACGACAAAGTAGAGATGGTGGCAGTAGACGTTGTAATAAAACAAAACTGTCAAGAGTTTGAAAATGGTAGTGAAATATTGCCAGCTATTTATCTGATGTAGGTTAAAACAGCAACAGATTTACTTAATGTCAACGTGATACGTATGTTGTTGGTCAAAATGTTGTTTCCTGTCTATTCATTAATTCACCTATAACAGGTATGTTTTTTTTTTTTATTTTGTCACTGGCCACATGTACAAGACATTACCATTGATGTTGCAGCTGGACTTCTGAAACACGTTGCACTTTACTTTAAATATTGATTTCAAGCAGTCTATGCAACCATTAAAACAAAGTTAAATGACTGTTGCTTATGTCAATTTCAGTATTATTTATTGGCGTTTCCAAACAGTCACTTATAATTCTAAGACTATCACATTGAAAGTCCGTCTTCTGTACATCGTTCTTATTACATTGTCTTCTTGTAGGCTCTTAACATAATTACTGTATTATTATACATGGTTACGGTTGTTTATCAGCGTCAGAAATAATACGAAACAACACACTGAAATGTGTGATGGAATATACTGGAAGTTTAAATGACTGTCTGGATTTATTTCACTTCATACAGTAGCCAGTGATATCACAGTTGTCATGGTTATGCTATCGAGTCTACCATCTTCGCACTATGTATTTCCACTCTAGATAATGCAATATATTGGTTCAATTTTCTTGTGACTTTTTCATCACTGTTATAAACCTTGATCACTAGGTATACACTCCTCAGTTAAGTTATATGAAATGTCACGAACTGTAGCAACGGACTAATTCAGTTTTTTATACATACACATCGAATATAGATTACTTAGAATCTGACGATTTCGTTCAACAGTTACAATAAGGTCAAAATCCATATTCATCCTTTGTTTTGGACACATGATGTCATGTAGATAACTGCATCAAAGAATACTGTTCGCCATTGTTCAACAATGATTGTGCCATTGTTGTAATGATATTTTTAAGCTTTATTGGCAGTAATAGATGAGGGTTGTCGACACCCCTAAATTTGGTGTATAATTTTTGCTTTCATTTGCCGTTACCGTCACGTAGACCCATTGATTATTAGGATGAATATTAAGCTTTTTTGCGGATTCAATAATGTCCTTCAAGTCGATGTTAACAGGTAAATGTACTTAACTGTCAATTCAGAGCTCTCGTAAGTAATATGACGATTTAAATTTAGATTGCTCAGGTGCGCTGCGGTCTGTAAATGCCAATACGAAATCCAGGAACTAGATGGTATTATCAATATTGCCCTATTAACTTAATTTAGCGAAAACAAAATGGCACATCGATCTCTGTGCCTCTACTTGGAATCTTCCATCTCACAGGTTAAAATGTTTTTTTTTTCCCTTTAAAGCTAAACGGTTTATATGGGAAGTTATATTATTATTATTATTATTATTATTATTATTATCCTAAAAAAGTTCGGTATATAAAACCAAGGAATTTCCAATATTTGGCATTATTATATACATAATTCCTTATGGCTAAAACCCTTCTGCTCGATCTGATCTGTCAACGTCTTGAAGTAAATATCTCTGGAGCTTTTAAAGTGCATATAGCCGCATCCTGGGACATGGTTCATTTCCTTAAGCATTGAAATGTGGGACGGGGTTGGGATATATATGCTGGGGAGGAGATGTTTGTGTGAGTTAAATCACATGGGATGTCACCTTGATTGTCTCAGTTAGTTACACGGTTAAATCCAGTCCCACCGATTCTTCTTGATTTAAACTTCTGGACTACATTGGTCCTAAGCGAGCTATCGAATAACACTCCTTTTGTTCCCGAAATGCAACTAGTACAAAGTCACTGACAGTATGGCCAGGGGAAGAGAAGTTTTCTATTAGTATATTGATCTATTTGACTTCCTGTCCACACAATTTATGATGTTTTAAACAAATGTGCATTAGAAGAAATTCGATAAATTCCGGTAGACGACTCTAAATTAGGGGACGGGTCATTGGAAACTCTTAGCTAATATTCACTTTGTTTTTAATATAGCATTCTTAGCCCATGTCAAAGGTCTATATTACTTCAATGTTGATTCCAGCTTTATCATATGTCATGACAAAGGTGTTATTAAATGTAATAAAGCTATACTATGGTGACAATATTACACATTTTGCAGCACCTGGTGATGTCAGACCTACGCATTGACGCGAAAAGAAACTTCAAAGTCAGTTTTATTCTACTGAATTCAATTGCAATTTGATAAGTATAATATAACTGCTTTTCGTTTTCCCGAATCGCCTTTCAATTCATAGTTATATCTCGTTACATAAACTCATGTTTCTCATGGAATGGAACATTAGTTACACAGTACATGACTATCAACAAACACACGAACATTGTAAAACATTGAAATAACAAGAAGGTTATGTAAATGTTGAATATTCGTCAGATTTGAACAATATTTTATGTTGTTATGAGCTTTCTATAGATGCAGTTTTCTGGCATGACTTTAAGCATGTTTTGGACATATGGCAATAACGTTTTAGTGTTATGCAATGTAAATGTACGCTCACCTCTCAAGTACCTAATAGAGGTTAGTTACTACAAACGTCTCAACTGAAAATAACTTTATATTTACATGTATCCAGCCGCAAGTTAAAAAGAGCATACATCATAATAGCAAAATGCTTGGTCCTTTCTCACATATTCATATAACAACATTATATGAAGCAAATATTATTGAAATCTATTATATAGATGTAACTTAAATTACAGGAACGCAGCACCACCTCCGACAACTGTGTGAGTACAGTGATTGCTCAGTATTTTAATCCTATAGAGTGACTACAATGAGTACTCATTATCAACATACTGTACTGTGAGTGCAATGATTGCTCAATATAAACATCCACTACTGTGAGTGCAATGATTGCTCAATATCAACATCCGCTACTGTGAGAGCAATGATTGCTTAATATATAATTCCGCTACTGTGAGTGCAATAATTGCTTAATATGTTCATCCTGTAGTGTGAGTACAATGATTGCTCATTATGAACATTCTTCATTGATAATCATAGTATGCATTAAGTTTCACTGTTGTCCACGGAAAATGGCTAGTGTAGCTCTGTTCACATGGCTATGTCAAACATCCCCACGTCAAAAAGACAAATAATTCTTTGAAAACATTGAGGAAGTTCACTGATATTTTAAAAGGTGCATCTTAAGATGATGGTTATAATATTTCATTACAAACTTGGAGACGATATGCATCCACAAGGCTCTGTTATACAATGGAATCAGCGTCAAGAAATAGACGGAAACAATTTGACACAAATTTCTGATAAAAGTGATTGTGGTTTTATATTTTTTGGGTTGAGTTTGTCAGTGATCTGTAGACGTCAGCGCCTCATACCATTCAGCCATCTGGGGCCCACAAATAGTTAGTCTATATGCGCCTCATACCATTCAGCCATCTGGGGCCCACAAATAGTTAGTCTATATGGGCCTCATACCATTCAGCCATCTGGGGCCCACAAATAGTTAGTCTATATGTGCCTCATACCATTCAGCCATCTGAGGCCCACAAATAGTTAGTCTATATGTGCCTCATACCATTCAGCCATCTGGGGCCCACAAATAGTCTATATGTGCCTCATACCATTCAGTCATCTGGGGCCCACAGATAGTTAGTCTATATGTGCCTCATACCATTCAGCCATGTAGGGCCCACAAATAGTTAGTCTATATGCACCTCATACCATTCAGCCATCTGGGGCCCACAAATAATTACTCTATATGCGCCTCATTCCATTCAGCCATCTGGAGCCCACAAATAATTAGTCTATATGTTCCTCATTCCATTCAGCCATCTGGGGCCCACAAATAGTTAGTCTATATGTGCCTCATACCATTCAGCCATCTGGGGCCCACAAATAGTTAGTCTATATGCGCCTCACACCATCCAGCCATCTGGGGCCCACAAATAGTTAGTCTATATGCGCCTCATACCATTCAGCCATCTGGGGCCCACAAATAGTTAGTCTATATGCGCCTCATACCATTAAGCCATCTGGGGCCCACAAATAGTTAGTCTATATGTTCCTCATGCCATTCAGCCATCTGGGGCCCACAAATAGTTAGTCTATATGCGCCTCATACCATTCAGTCATCTGGGGCCCACAGATAGGTAGTCTATATGCGCCTCATACCATTCAGCCATCTGGGGCCCACAAATAGTTAGTCTATATGCGCCTCATACCATTCAGCCATCTGGGGCCCACAAATAGTTAGTCTATACGCGCAGTGCCAGATCATAACAGGTACCATGTTTCCTGGTGATCATTCAAACACTCCTAATATATCTAAGCTAACAAGACTCAGTTAGTGACCAGAAAGGAGCTACAATTTTCATATATGCATTAGCATAGTGATTTATCGATACAAGCATCACAAAATGACGGCAATTTGAAACTGAGACTCTGTGCTTTTAACAAGCTATCATGCACTACATTCAGCTACGGGTACAAGAAAGACAAAGACTTTATAGAAAAATCGGAAGCAAAATAATTTTTGGACAAGTGAATGTAAAGTTGATGACCATAGTAATTACACCATTTCGCAGAAATCCATCACACTGAAGAACTATTTGCTTTCACAAAATGTTGTAACGTACAAACGGATACGAGGGACCGGGAAATATAAAGATTTAATTAGAGAATACTATATCATTTGTCAATGTCGAGACAATTGCATCGAATAGAATGGTCGCAAGCAACTCTGGACGTTTTCCGGGGAAGATCTTTCTCATTTTATTGATGAACGGTACTTGGGGAGAAATACATAGGTCAAAAATATTTTTGTATATCCTTTTGTATTCACTAAGCGGAATACAAATGTAAATGCAAACCTAGTGAAATAAACAGCAATTAGAGAGAACTCATTATCTGAAGACTTATCGACTGCATTAAAATAATATTTGCATGGATTTATATTTGGCTATGTATCTGGGATAGGTTGTGCGCAACATTTTCCAATCTCAGGACCAAACCCCCATTAAATGACTTTTAAACTAACTGATGCTCATTTTGCACAGTTTTGATAAATTTCACTTAAGTAGGAGGTAATGTGGTAACAGTGGATACTTGTGCTCTTTGCAGTGGCGTCACTGGGGTTGGTGTCTCCTTGTGCGGTAACTCATGGTGTCACCCCCATGGAAACCTTCCTGCACAAAAATTCAACAATTTTATAGACAGTCATTTTGGTGTCAACCCCTCTGATGGTGTCACCCGGTGCGATCCGCACCACCCCCACCCCACCCCACCCCCTCGCAGTGACGCCACTGGTACTTCGTGTATTGCATATATCACTGATTTGTCTTGGATATTCTTGGTATTCAACTGTACGTGTTTTACATACATTTCTGCATTGTCTTAAATGCTCTTAATATTAAACTATCTTGTCAGTACGTTTATGTGGAGGCATTTCTTTCTCAGATCCATTTTGACCGATCCGATTTGTGTAGTTTCTGTTAGGTAGGGTCAAAACAGGCAATTCCGTCTTTTACCACCCTGACAATCTCATTCAGAAGTTTCTGGTCACATTTTTCATAAGTGTTGTTAGTATTTTCAAATATTTCTGATATATCTTTTTAGCGAACTCTAAAATTCTCGTAGGAGAATTTTGTTTCCAGACACCTTTTTTATTTATCTTAATCTAATAGATTAGGAGACCCTACATAATGTTATGAAATCTTGGACGCAAAAATACTTCAAAGAGAAGTTAATACCCTATTCAAAGTATAGGTTCTTCTACATCTGGTGTTAATAACCTTGACTTGTTGACAACAAATTCAAAAGAATGCAAGCGAACCAATTAGATAACGTAAACTAGATGGCTAAAATGAATTGGGGGTGGAGTCAAAGACAACTAAGCGCTAAACCTGAGCAGTCGTAGCAGATTTCATTCAATTTGGACTTCACTACAGAATTCGGCGAGAAATAGGTGTGTAACCGCCGTGTTCTCGGTACAAGGAACCAGGGTGGGTGAAAGTGGGTTCAAGAAAAACTTCACTCCGAGTAGTCCGTGGGATCGGATTAACTCGCTAAAGAACTTGTAATTTGAGAGCTTCGTAAAGAAGCTTTCAGAATGCCAGCATAAGGGCATCCCGGAGATATAAGGGATGAAAGGATAGAAGTGGGAAGAAATAAATAAAAGCAGATGAGCGCAAGAGAAACTCAAGACTGATCGACACTCTCACGTTTAAATCGTAGACTTTCGTATGTTGAGCTATTATGTTAAATGGGAGTTCAACCAACTAGGTCAAATACTCTCTAAAATATTATTTACGGGGAGAACCTATGTATAATATATTTACTAAATCAACCTATGTATAATATATTTACTAAATCAACCTATGTATAATATATTTACTAAATCAACCTATGTATAATATATTTACTAAATCAACCTATGTATAATATATTTACAAAATCAGCTCTTTACGTTTTACTTCTTTATAAAAATATATGTCTATTGATTTATTGAGTTATTGTATTTGTTTAGAGTGTTAGCTTAAGCTGAGCGGAGGCTCGATCATAGTAATGCATACGAGCCTGTTTTATTATGATTATTATTAACTGTTGTATTATTATTAATACTATAGTATCGTCGTGCCAAATTTGACTATTCTTGTAAGTTTTGCCGTGTATTGCCAAGTTTATTTGAAGGTAAGCTTGTCTAATTACTATGCAAATAATTAACATGTTTTTTGTGGATAGATAAAACTTTTACTTCGATATGTTACTTGTATAGTTTTACTTGCGATCACGCATATATATTGGGTCCACATCCTTTATGTCATCAACCGAAAAGCATGTTCCATCAAACCTGGATTCAACAAAAGGGTTTAAACTGAAGATTGAAAAGTAAGTTGAGTTGAGAGACAAATTCAACTAGATTATACAATTATCAGGTCATATTCATTACAACTACTATTAAATTTCATTCGTCATATTTAATTTGTTAAATAACTCAGGTTCTTTAAATAAACAGTTTAAAATACCTGAATTATTTAACATGTTCTAATGTTAGTGCGCTGTGCAACAACGTTCTATAACAATGAATAGTATATCGGTACAACCCCTCAAAGTACTCCGCATTAATATTTACACACCTTTTCAGTCTAGTTATGCAATCATTAAAAAACATGTTGTATTCACGTCATCTTTGATCATACACTATAGTGTTCCACAACTTTCGGAGGCATAAAGGATAATCAACTACACTAGCACCGTTAGACGCAGGTTCGTGGACGACAGGGCATTTTGAATTGAATAATCTTGTAGGGAAAATCTCCTGATAGTTCGCTTATGTGTAGCGACGTTTGGATTTTTATCTTTTTCACTGATCAAAAGTGTATTACATTATCTTGTGTCGAATTAAAAAAAACAAAGAAATCATCGTTTCATCACATTTTCATATTTGCGGAGTAGTGGTATAATGCTGAAAATGTTTATGTGGAATAAATCTAATTAAATTTACGATGTTAAAAATCATTACGTAAAATTGTAGAAATTATCCATTTTACTGACAAATAGATTACCATGAAACGTAATACGATCATTGTATCAATCAACCCAACCGAAAATGAGTGTTTAAAGCGTTGTAAGCAGATCGTTTGCACAACGCTTCAGAATATAACCCGCGTTAAACTGATACAAGAGAATCACTGATATTTCACACGAAACCAAACCTATTCTTCTCATTGCCAAACAATTCAGTTAGCGAATGAAACTGAATTGCACCAGTGTGACAGGCTTTCAATGACAAACTCTTATGACAAAATGTGATCGTTTATTCATTTCTAAATTATTATTCTGGCAAAAGCGTTAGAAAACACAAGGTATAGTGTTGGCCTTTAGTGATGTAAACAGAGCTTGATAAAACAACATGGAATGTTCTTGTCATTTCTCTCCTCAGTTTACATATATTGTTCAGCTTTGACGTTAATAATCGTTTTTTTTTTTTTTTTTTTTTTTTTTTTTTTTGCTTGACAGAGATAGCTACAATATATTTTATGTCGTGACAAATGCGAAAAAGGGATCTAAGTTAAAAATATAATTCAACCTATATTAATATAATACTGTGATAATGCCAGTGTGTTGAGCTGAATGTTGTCAATAGGACATATAAATCCAAAGCCGAATAGTCTATCTATCTACATGTGTGTGTGTCAATATAAATTAGGCAGATTAATATCATACAAGTATAAAAAATCTTTCAAACACGCCCATTATTCTCTCAGAAAATCTAAACATAGCTTAAACAGTGACATACTTTGCAAACGAATTTGTGGATAATTGAAAAGATGTATGAATATCATCTCTGAAATGATTCACCATCCTTTCAAAGTATTTTTGTTAAAGTTTTAATTGAGAAATTGCAGTTGTTCTTGGTTTTTATTGGAGATATCCATTGTGTATGTACTATTTACATTAAGTATCAGAATGTATTCAGCCAATTACAAGGATCAAACGTCATAATGAATATTATTCACTAAACTTTATGACAGCATTGATTAGTTTCGCAAACTGGACCCTCCCGAATCTCATAATACAGAGAATTGTCTCGATATTTGATGTATGTGTTTTAGTGATTGAAGAGAGCAACAAATCTTTGCATTGGTCATTCGGGTTGTGTTTTGTATTGCATGGAGTGAAGTTCTAATATTCGACTCGGAAAAGCTTTTTGAGGAATCATAGAGCATGAAACAAGAAAACAAAACAAAACAAAAAAAAACAAAACAAAACACGCATATATGAAATAGGAGTTTAGTGATGTTCCGTAATTAATTAGTTAGAGTAAATTACTGTAGTATTTACGCGTTCATGAATCTTTCAGTTGATAACATCTTGCATCGTCAAAGCCAGACTCACGCATAGGTTATTTGCTTCGCTCCTTAGTGAGATCCATTGCGTGTTGCAAGAAAGATTTACTGATGGCTGCGGTCTGTTGCTTTGTAATAGTTATTTTTTGGGGAAATTAAATTTATTGTACAAAACGAAAACAAAATGCAAGACTTATTGATAATGCAACTGGAAGGAAAACGCGTCCTTTAAGAAGCTGTAAGCTTCAATGGTAGTTCTCATCGTGCTGCTCAACATTTGCTGCATGAAAGATGATCCAATGTTTTGTTTTAATTTTCATTCAAGTGGATATCGTTCTTAATGATCTGATGCTGCTAACGGTAGGATATAATTTTGCATAGTGCAAAGTTTTCAAGGGATAGCACTAGAGATTCTCCATACTAAACGTATGAGTGGGCAACGGTTGTGTCACCAAGACTATTGAATGGTTGGATTGTCACAACAGGATGAAAATAGATAAAGTATCACGGATAACTCAGACAGCTACGTGATTTACTAAGATATACATATTGTGATTATTTTGTTTCATTGTAGTGCTCAAGAGCGGAGACAGAGACCACTTTTGCTTGTTGTTTTATTGGGATAATTGATTGGGATTCATCATGTGCAGTGCGAATGTCCTGAGATGTTGGTTCGAATCTGTTTGTTATCTGCTTTGGGCAAGTGTTACGTAATTAAGCATTGGCTGATATGCTTTAGAGAAGTAGTCCTAATAAACGTCAGACATAAGACGCATTTTGCGTAAGATTCTGCCATTGCCGTTAGTCGTAGGGTTGAAGTATGACATTTTAAGGTGTGAATGTTTAGATGCTAGTGAACTTTTTTTCTGGCACTGTAGCATTTTTGGTGGTGATGTAGATTGAAGTGTCAACTAGCGTGAACGGTTTGAGATTGCAGATTTTGCACTGTTTATTATGGGGACTGATATCCTGGGCGAGGCGATCTTTTGGAAACACTTGCGGGAGTGACATCAATCCTGTTGGTCGTGTGGATGCTGACAGAAGCTTACTGAAGAAGTTTCTTAGCTGCCATAAGAGCGTGATGTTATACAAGTTAGCAGGATTATAACCAGCCAGGTATTTTTGTTTTTGTGCTGGCGTGACTTGTGGCTAGTAGTGTGGATGTAATATCGAAGTCCTGGCATCAGAATGAAACCCAGTCAGTAAGAATCGATGTCGCTCTACATTCGTCATGGAAGCAGGATGTGCTTGTGTATTTGATCAGTTGTTGTTGGACTGCTGATTGTAAGCGAGAAATTCGAGGCATAGCAATTGTACAGTAGAGAGAGAGGCTGGTTATTGTCTTCTCTTTTTATTATTTTTAAGCTCGCTTTATTACATCCAGGTATAGTTTCATACAGGACTGGGAATTATCTGGATATTTTTATGTTTACTTCTTTTGTAATTTGAGATATAAATAATTCTGAGTATTTGGGTGCATTTGGATCGTGTTTTGCATTGCATGTCGTGAAGAACTAGTATTAGACTCGAAAAGGTTACTGAAGAATCACAAAAACATGAAACAAGCAAAAACATGCAAGTGTGAATTAGAGTATCGTGATGTGTGGTTATTAAGTGATTAGAACAAAACTGATGTTGTATTTGCATTCAGTTGAAACGACCGCTGTCTTGAGGTCTTTGGAAATAGGGGACAGCACTGACTGTCAAAACCAGACTCAAGAAGAAGTTGTTTGATTTGCTTGACAGTGAGACCCCATTGAGTGCAGACGTTAATAAACTGATTATTATAGTTTGTTCTTGAAAGTCTTTTGCTAACACGCTTTATTGGAGTAATGGGTCTTCGTGCGTTGTTGCCAGCTATGATCATATTTCAATCATTTTGCTGTGATTTTTTTTAAATGCGTTATATATCTCTGTGCATAAACAGATTGATATGTATGTTCTTATTTAACAATTGATACAAAGGCCACAACAGCGCCATCTACAAATACAAATGTTTCGTTCTATAATTACAAAATTGGAGGCTTTTATTTTCCATTTCAAAAGTGAACTTTATCGTGATTTCTTTACGCGACTTTAGACAAGGCAAACTGGTTGACGTTTACCTTTAGAGACGTACTTGATTCTGCGACTTTTATTTAAATACGGAAAAGATGAGGACCTGATGTTTCCTTCTTTTCATGAAGGCACACCATATTAATACTGTGAATAAATTTAATTTCGTTTCATGAGTTTTCCTAGCTGGCAAAAATATAATTTTGTCGTGACCTCAAAAATCAGAATTTGGTCGAAAGGGGTATGTTGTTATCACAGATGATGAAACCTTTACTTCGCGGAATCTAGCAACGAACACTCATGAATTCTATATAGTATACGTTGAAAACTAAACTATAATTCCTATAGCCATATCGGTAAATTTGTGATACCTATACATTATATCGTAATCAGTACATTAATTAATCACCTAATATCCAAGAGTCGATTATTATTATCTGTCTCTACCCTTGTATCTGTATCGGTTTGTCTGAAGACGAAACCCTTTTGATTGATCTTTTCCAATATGTCGTAAGCACAGCTGCACAAGCATAATAAATTTCCCATGTTGGACGTACAGTCATGTTGCAAAAATTAAGAAGTACGGCCTGTCTTATTATAAAACGGGTCATTCCGAAGTAGTTGCATCTCTCAATCTCTCTGTACGTAATCAGTAATTATTATATCTTCCGTCGAACATATGCAATACTGTGAGACAGTAGCTTCATAATGAATTATCCCCTCCAAGGCAAACAAAAATAATTATGAGTGTCTTTTCCCAATGGAAGTTGTTTGATGAAAATTTTGGGCCTCAACAGGGCCTACCCCTCGAACCCGCCAATCCACTGGACTTGCTTGGGTGGTTTCTACGCCACTACTGCCTGGTGCATGGTTGTCTCGAAACGTTATCCTCCTACATGACATAACTGCTGGGGCTATTGTTTTAATACAACACGGTATGTTGTCGATTTAGGTATGTATAGGAGACCTGTAAAGCCCTAAATAGATAAATAGGCACGCTGTTCCGAAAAGAAAAGTAAATGAAAAAAGTTGAATTTACTCTCTGCATACGTTTTAGTGTTCTAATACACTATACGCCGTACAAAATACGTGTTAAGTCAGTTGAGAAGCGATAAGAAGGCTTAATATATAATATGTGACAGGAAAACAAACTTATTTAGACTTTTAAGTATTGACTTTTAAGTATATATATATATATATATATATATATATATATATATATATATATATATATATGTGTGTGTGTGTGTGTGTGTGTGTGTGTGTGTGTGTGTGTCATACTTGCACGAAAGAGTTTAAAGATTGGACGACAAAATATTGAAAGTGATTAAATATGATCTTGGCATTTTCATATTCAGGGACATATTTCATTTTCATATTTTTATTATTGTGTCTATTGTATTATGTTTTATTTCTTTAAGAATGTAATATCTAGCAGCTCTGATAATTTACGCTGTAACTGCAATATTGATGGACACGTGCTCAAAGACAATATGGCCATACAGCCCTAAATGCCCAGTCGAAATAGCATATCAATTACTGTATCAAAACACTATCGTTTGTTATCATCTGTCAAAATTAACTTTTGTTCTTCTATTTTTTACAGCACTAAGTGCTCTTAATCAATTCGATATCTTGTATTTCAACAATAGCTGGATTTGTAATAAAATGTGAAATGGAATTAGACCGAGACCTCTTGGGAGTAGTATAAGTAATTGAGGTTTTAAAACCAAAGAGGGTTTTAGGTCAGAAACCCTCATCCCCCTCTAAAATAAATATATTCTGACATTTTTTCACCACCTCAGAGACCCCCTCTCCCTCAAAAAACCACCCTCCTCCAAATTTTTATCTCAGAAAATGATGACATTTTGAAACAGAAAGAGGATTCTAGACCAGAACCCTCACCCCCTCAAATTTTGGAGAGATGAGGTTGGTCAGATGATCCAATGACATTTATTGATAATGATCTACTACTGCTGTAACCAATCTTTTTCATACCTGCTGACTCTCATTGGTAGGATATCCGTTAACATACTGTCAATAATACGAAACTCACGTATTAAATCGTCCATATCATATTTTACACCTCGCAAATAAGATCGTATTTGATCAAGTAATTTTTTGTAAGTTATACTTGCTGTTTTACAAGAATTTTTTTTTGTTTCAAGTTTAGGTTCAATTTTTTTTACAAGTGTTGAAAGAGAGACACCGACACCAGATATTATTAACAAAAACGGATTTAATAATGCTCCACTTGAGATTATACCAGAGCTAGTCATTAACAATGGCAAATATGATATTACTCGAAGTATTCTACGGTAGTATTTATAACATTCCTTTACACACCAGAGGTTTTTATGATAAAATTTGTAATATTGTAATAGTGCGTCAACATCTTGTTTTGGAATTTTTTCTGATATGTGATTGAAATCGATGATAGGTTTTTTCATTATACAATTATTTTACACAAAAACAAAAGTTCTGGTACCAGCAATCGAATCAAGAAACTCGCGGAACTTATTACTGATAGGATCAGCTATAAACTCTTTGTATTTATCATAAATATCTGACGAAGTATTCTTATATCGTTCATCTGTTAATACATATTGTTTCTTTAACCAATCGTATGAGTCAAAAGTATGTCCTACTTCACGTTCATACAAATCTGTTTCATTCACTAAATTATTGTAATCGCTTTCTGTTTTATCAATATACGCTAATACCGAGCATATTTGATCTAACGTGAAATTTTTGAGAACAAGATGTTGTCTGATAATGGCATATGCGACAACAAAATTTGCTAGCATAAATTTTTTGAGTGATTTTAATTCAATTGTTAGCAGACCAATAGCAGAAGCTACTTTTAACATTAATTTTTCATATGGTTTTGTGAGTATTTTCTCGACTTCATTGTAATAATTTCGTAATAGCAATTGTTTAGAGCGCTGGATTAATGGAAATGGAATATCATCTTCTTCACTTATGTTATAATAAGAATCAATTTTTACTTCCAAATTTGTTTGATCGACTTGATCAAAAACTTTTCTTGCTCAATATCATTAAGATCACTAATTTCATCGTCAAAATCTTTGATTATTTTTAGAGACTTATCAACAATAATCGGCTCAAATTCTGGGTCTTTTTTACGTATCATTGGCAAAATTGCGTTGAGTACGCTTTAATAAGTAACTCCATGTCTGGTGTCATAGTAACGATTTTAATTAAGGTTTCTTTGTCGTGGTAGTACATGCCGAGATGCTTAAAAATGTTTCGTTTTGAAAAACTACTATATAACTCCCTGTTTCTTTTTATTCCTATTATCACAGATTCTGCTAGTCTGTCGAGATAATCATGGCTAGCTTTTACAGATGTTTTTACATCATCTCTTTCAACGTAAGCTCGTTTTTTTTATTAAGTCCGATTTTATTATCAAATCCAAATTTCCAAAATCAAGCTCGAGCAATATTTTTTAAATATAATTTCAACTTGTTTATGTTCTTCTAGACAATCATCAGGATGACAGTATCTTTTTATCACATTAAAGTTTTCTATTGCTTCTTTCAGTTGTGGCCCTCACATATGCATAACAAGAATAAATTTTTTTCTTCCTCTGATCATGGAGAGTTTACCCTTCGAACTGAAATTTTTTTCGGGTATTTATTACACGTGCTGATAATGTTTCGTCCCAAACGTTTATTTTAGTGTTAAAAATATAATCATAAAATTCTCTCGCAACGTCTATAAACCACTGTGTTGTCATTATTTTATAGCATTAGATTAAATTTGTTCACAATGATCGTATCTGATCATCAAGTGTATATATTTGAAATGCTGTCAGTCCTGGAAACGGGTGTTCAGCAGCGATAACATAAACTCGGAAATACAAGTACTTGTTAACAGTGTTTTCCGTCAGAATCGTAAAATATTGTGTTGTTGTAATATACGTGTCTGTTGTGCTATGCAATGTTGCCCAATTAATATCATCATTTGATCCTTCCAATCGCCGATTATAAATTCGACCAACACTAGGGTTTAATCGGCCTCACAAATGAAATTGCCAAATAGCAACTGCAGTGGGACATTTAATTTTAATCCAAAAATTTTCAACTTCTCCATTGGTCGTCCACTCGTGTCTATCAGAGAAAGCGTAATAAGGATAATTTTCAGGATAAAACGATGATGCGCTTGCCTCAGACCCAACTGTTGACTTAAACAATATTGGAATGTACCCAACATTATTTTTGGTTCGTTTTACACCACTAGACAGACTGTCAACGTACGCTTTATTTGTCAGATCGTTAGTGTTAACTGGAACGTAAGTCGTCATTATCTTGTTGGCTCTCATATTTATGTTATCCAACATTTGTCCACCAGATTTCTTAAAATATGGGTTAATTTCATCTTTTAACTAAGCATAACTAATAGCATCGGTTTCATTAGCTGGTGGTGAGGTCATTGGCAATCAAGTTATTTTTGAGTTGTTACTCATTGTAAGGTTACATGTCATTATGTCGCCGGCTTTTTTAAGTTTATTATCGTCAACAGATTTTAGTTGTGCATAGCTTACAGCTTGTGTTTGATTTAAGTTTTCTGGCGGATATGCAGTCTCAAAATTTATAATTTTTTTTCTGACATGTTGATATTACCTATAACTGTTCCACCGATTTTATCAAATTTGTTATCATCCACATACCTCAACTGTGCATAACTTACCTCTTGCGTATCATTTAAGTTTGCTGGTGGATGCATGGTCTCTAAATTTATTTATTTATTTTTCTTTCATATCTAAGTTACCGCTTAAAGTTCCGCCGGCCTTGTCTAACTTGTTGTCGTCAACTGATTTAAGTTGTGCATAACTAACAGTTTGTGTAAGGTCATCTCTCAGTGGCGGATACGCTGTTTCTAAACCTAGTACTCGCTGATTTGACATAAACAAGTTTCCCGTCATCGTATCACCAATTTTTTTCAGGTAACCTGATAAATCAACCTTACCGTCTGTTATTGTTGTACTTACAGCCAACGAATCTCCTATTAATGTTCCAAATTTTGTATAATATCTCATTATTTATTTATCGTCTGACAATTTTTTTTATATAACATAAAATTGTATAACAATAATGGCAAAAACGTCGATATTAAACTTTGATACAGAGCGGTTGGTGAAACATAAACATGAAAACGAATTTCCAGATTGTCATTATCTTATTGTTGGAAGAACTGGATCTGGGAAAACAAACTTGCTTATGAATTTGCTTCTAACAGATAATTTTAACTACGATCGCGTTTATATTTACACAATTAATCCACAACAGGATAAGTACGAGTTACTTAACAATTATAATGACAAACTTCGTGATGATCTTGAGGCTAGTGAAGATTTTTTTATTATTAAACAACCAGAAGAACTTGTTCCAGTTAATCAACTTGATTCGTCCGAACACAAGATAGTTGTTTTTGATGATATTCCGCTAAACAACGAGGAAATGAATTAAATAAGATCATATTTTTCACTATCACGTAATAAGAAATGTAATTCTGTTTATCTCGCTCAGGGTTTTTATAATGTTGACAGATTTATTAGGCGAAATACTGGTTGTTTTCTATTATTTCCAGGACTGGATAATGTTGACGTTAGAAATATCGCGAATGAGCAATGTGGTGATGTAACAAAAGATAAATTTATTGAATTATATCATAAAGCAACGGGAAATAAATATGACTTTTTTTTGTTTGATAAATTAACAAATGATACGAGTAAAATGTTTCGATCTGTATTGAAAAATATATACAGTAAGTTTTTGTTAGTTTTATAAAATTTAATATATAACAAAATGGAAAGACAAGCAAAGTACAGAAAACATATAGAAAATCTAAAAAAATCTTGTTAAATCTAAAGCTGAACTTAGGCAGATGATCCAACAAGCACGACGTGGTCAAGTGGCTGCAGCGGAAAAAACAGCCGCCGCTTTCAAACCAGTTACTGAGGCTTTACTTGGAAAACAACCTGAAACTAAACCACTATCAGAAGAAGAATTTAAAAAATTACAAGAAAAAGGTTTGCTCGGATTAGTTAAAGAACAACAAGAAGCGGCTGCTGGAAAAATTATTGAAAGATCTAAAGAAGAAAAAAGAAGATTAACTGAGTCCCTTGTAGCAAATATAGCTGATCCTGTTGCAAGACAATCTGAACTAAATAATCCACTAGCACTTGAACAAAGACTAGCAGGTTTAACCACACGGGAGATTAAAGATATTCTAAAACATTTATCAGAAAAATTAGAGGATATTGAAAAGGAAAAAGAAAGAGTTGGCCATTTAACGGTAAAGTTTATGGAAGCTGAAAATCAAAGACGATGGTATAAAAAATTTGCAAATAATAGAATAACAGAGGGTGAAGATAGTAATTTTTTAAGTGCAAATGATATGAATGATGTTGATAATATAAGAACCTGGACACAGGATAGATACGACGAACCTATTGCTAAATTAAATAAAAAAATAACGGAATGTAATGATGCTAATACTGAAATGGATAAAGCTACTAAACAAAAAGAAATGATTCCACTTGCTGGTACAATTAAGGATGGTGTTATTGCTAAAGTTTCATTAGATACAGCGAATGAAAAAAGACAAGAAGCTCCTGGTAGGAGGTGGGGATTTCTTAGGAGATTTAAGCATACTGATAACATTCGAGTAGAACAATATAGAGAAAAAATAACTGGAACTGGTGTTAGAATATTTTCATCAGTTACTGAAATGATTGGCAGATTAATGTTGTTGATATCATCAAAAGAAGCTGGAAATGTTGGTGCTGAAATTGACAATGAAATTATTGACATAATTGATAATTTGAGATCGGAAAATTTATTAACATCTGACGAATACGAAACTTTACATCGCGATTTAATTTTATAAATTTGTGTAATGATTTAATATAACAATTTTATATATATATATAAAAATCAGCTACATTATTACTAGACTCTAACCAATCTGATAAAGATAGCGCAAATTTTTATGTAAAGTATATTCCGCCAATAGAACTAGATCGTGAAAAACAATATGAAATTGGACTAATTTCCTGCAAGTGTTGGAATTCTATGGCTAATGTAAAAACTGGAGTAAACGATGAATTTGCATTTGATATTCATATTCCAGGTGAAAGGTGGAAGAATCCTAACTATTATAAAACACTTAAATTCCACAAGGAGCTGATAATATTACTGATTTAAATAAAACAATAAAAGAACTTATAACAAAAAATGGAGGTATAACTGATAATTTTGAGCTGACACCAACTTATAATACGTTAGCGCAAGAATAATATTAAAAAGTATGGGATTTGATATTCGGAAAAAAACAAGTATCGCACCACTGATAGGATTTGAATATAATCTCTATCATGGTGTTCCAGGGACGGATGAAAGTTATACACATTACGGTCAACTGTCAGTAAATATAACTAATGTAAACTCAATATTAATAAATTGCTCTATTGCATCTGGATCTTACTCAGCTAAGGGTAGTAAAGAACAAACGATATATAGTTTTTCACCAGACGTTCCACCAGGTTCTCTTATGCAAATTAGTCCACGTCATATTGTTTATTATCCGTTAAACGTTGAAAATCAAAAAACAGAAGTAAATATGCAATTGACAGATCAGTCTGGACGACAACTGGATTTTAAGAACGAGGTTCTTACTTATTATTTACACTTACGCGAACAATAGTAAACATATTTTCTAAGAAAATCTAAAAGATTTGACAATAAAATTACGCAACCTCAGATATAATGAAACAGAGAAAAAAAGTTTATAGAAGAAAAATAGTCGGAGGATTTTTGGGAAATATATTTGCTAAAATTATAGAAAATGCTCCAGGAATAGCTCATAAAGTTGCACCAATTGCACTTGACGCATCAAAGGCTTTTGCAACTGGAGCTACATCTGCTGCTGGAACTGCTGTGGGACAAAAAATAGCTGATAAAATAAAAGGCGGTGTACCGACAATCAAACAAGCTATTTCAGAAATCGCACCAACAAAAGAAAGTCAACGCGCAATGATAACAACAACAAAAAAACTTTTATCACCAAAAGGAGAACAAATTATCAAAAAAAAATTAATATCTAAAGTAACAACGCCTCAATAATTTTGTATAACCTAATAAATAAAAAAATGTCTGTAAAAAATTATCTCGATTTGGCAGAAATTTATGACGCAGACGACACGGTAACAGAATTTGAATATGTTGAATATCTCGATGAAAATTCTAACGAACCTAATAAGGCTGGTGTCAGAACATTTAATACTAGAGACGATGACGTATTTCTACTGCCTCATAAAGCAATGTTAGAAGTTCGTGGCCAGATTATGACAGTAGCTGTTCCACCTGCCGCAATTGCAGCTAACGCAGAAGTAGCTCTTATAAATGACGGTTGGTGTTTATTTAAAAGTGCTAGATATCAGCTGGCCAATCAAACTGTTGAGGATATTTCAAGTCACTTACAAGTTGCAAGTACAATCTTAAATACTATTTCGTTTTCCGATGATTACTCCAAATCAACTGCAACTAACATGATTTGGTTTAAAGATACTGGAATTGGAAATGTGGCATCTGTAGAATTTATTCCAAGGACAGCAGTTGTAGCTGGAGCTAATTCAGCTGAAAGTGCTGCAAATGTGAGAGGGTTTCTTATTGTTTATGCTGGTTCTCTTGGTATAGTCGCACCAGCTGCAGATGCTAATGCAGACGATACAAGAGTCTCACTTACTGCAGTTTGTAATAATCTTGGTATAACACCACCAGGATTAGCTGCTGATGGAACTGCAATGTTAGCTATAATTAACAATAATATAGCAGGTTTTAAAAGTGCACGTTACAATGAAGGTTATTCTAAAAGAAGGAAACTTGCAGCAGTATCACCTCAAATTACAATGATGCTGCCGTAAAGTACAATATTTGGCTTTTGCAGGGACTATAATAAAGTATTTCGTGGAGTTAAACATACACTTATTTTAGATCGATCAGAACAAAACGACTGCCTGTTTAGGTTAGGTGGGGCTGATGTACAATTTGTCATAAACAAACTTGCGCTGTGGATGCCACGAATAACGCCGACAATTTCAAAATCGCTCGAATTAGATGATATTCTTAACAACCGCAAAAAAAGATTTATTTTTAGCAACATAAAATATATCAAACAGCGGTTCCCAATACCACCGACTACAATGGCGAGTCACAACAACGTCGACTGAACAAAAGCCACGGCAATTATTTGTTGTATTTTAGCAACAAGCGCGACATGGTAACCAACAACAAAATAATGCAATATTTGATAATGCTGATGTTAGACGAATATATGCTAGAATAAATTCAAAGCAATATCCAGAGCGAGTGATAGAATGTAATTTTGCAGATGACGCTAATAAAAATATTACTCGACTTTACATGTACCTGCTTGACGCAGTGCAAAAATATCAAGATGTTGGAGACGGATCTCAGATATCAGTAGAGGAATTTCGTATACTTTATCCGATATTTTATTTTGATGTTAGTAAACAAAATGAAAGAGATGTAATTTCAACTGCTGATATTGAAATTACTTGGACATTAGGAGCAGTTCCAGCAGCGCAGTTGTACGTGTACGCGTTAGTGATCAGCGACAGAACTATTACGACTGACTTCATCGAAAGTAAAATGTCAGTACAAGTTTGAAAACCTTTAAGTTTAATCTGTAACTTTAATATAAGATGACAAAATATATTGTAAAAGAAATATATTTGACTGATGGTCAAGTTAAAAAATTAGCAGCTGCTGTTGCAAAGAAACGGCAAGTATCATTAAAGGTCAACCCTAACGCAGGTGTTTTAGGTACTTTAACAAAATTAATGTTAACCAAAAACAAGTAAATAAATATAACCGCGGCAAACCTTTTGTTTTAAATTTAAGTACTGCACAAATAACTGCTATGGTAAAACAAGGTGGTTTCTTAGGTCCAGCACTATCTGTAATGGCCAGAACGTTAATACCTAAAATTTTGCCAGTGTTAGGTACATTAGGATTAGCAGCAGCGTCTGAAGCAGTATCTGGCGCAACGAAAAAGGCAGTTGAGGGTCATGGAATAAAGAAATTTTTTATCTAAAGATAAATATAATGCCCAAACGAAAAACGGTAAAAAGAAAAACGACGACGGAAAAAAAAAAAGACACGACCGAGGCGAAAAGGTGGATTTATTCCAATAGCTCCATTACTAGCAGGATTGGCGGGAAGTCTATTGCCAGGTCTGTTAGGACGAGGACTAATGTTACCAGGAACTAAGAGATGAAGTCGGCCGCGTTAAGTAATTTTGATATACTTGACAAACTAAAAAAAGTAAAAAATCTCAGTGGAGTTTATTCTAAAGATGAACTTATAACGCTAGAAAAGCCAGGTTCGTGCGTTATAAATATACAAGATTTTAATGACGGATCTGGCACACATTGGGTAGCTGTTTGTGATAACAATTATTTTGACTCGTTCGGAATTCCATCAAGTGACGCAATAAAAAAAATATATGAGTAGAATTCATGAGACAAAGTCTCCAGAGACGAAGTCTCTTGCGAAAATAATAAATTATTCGTCTAATCAAATTCAGCCAGTTGGAACTTCTGCTTGTGGATACTATTGCGTAATATTCATTAAACAGATGACCATAAATCCAGATTTTTTAAAGTTTATTTTGCAATCTGACAAACAACCTTCTCACGCTAATAATGAAATTGCAATTAATTTTATTTAAACTCACTGATATATAATGTCAACATATTGTCTTAAGTGTAAAACTAAAACAGAAAATAAAGATGAAAAAACAGAAAAAACAAAAAATAATAGAATAATGCTGAAAAGTATTTGTGCAGTCTGTGGAAAAAGAAAAAGCATGTTTTAAAAGAAATTATCGCCACTGCCAACAACAAAGTTGTCCGGAGCGGTTTGCCCTGACAACGTCATGGAGATTATTTTAGTAGATGATTAATAAATAATGACATGCGAGTGCGATTGTGATAGAGATTTATGTCTTGAGCAAAAATAAAATTGTTACATATTGTCAGAAATGCAACAACAGAGAAATAATTGGTTTTGGTATAGATATACATAAATTAATTGGAAAATTGCCGAAACCAAAAGGCGGTTGGACATTTCCAGGCCATAAATATACTGGACCTTATAATCCTCTTGATAAACAACTTGACTAAAACGATAATCCTCTGCCAGGACAAGAGCCTTACAATCAAGCTGATGCAATAGCGATGCGCCATGATATCTGTTACATAGATATTGAACTTCCAGACAACGAACAAAATAAACACAGCTGCGATAAAGTAATGTTAGACGAACTTCGTGATATGAAACCTGTAAATATGCGAGAACGTGTTGACCGAAGGCTGGGTCAGGGTTTTATTGGAGTAAAATATAAATTAGGTCTCGGAAAAGAATTATATGATGATCTTGCCTCAGAGCAACACAAACCTAAAAAAAATAGTTTCCGCGGCGTAAAGTTGTCGCAAATGCCGTTAATGACATCTGGGCGATAGATTTAGATGATGTCTCAAATCTTGCTCAGTTTAATGATAACAAGAGATATCTTTTTAATGTTGTAGATGTTTCTAGCAAATACGCGTTTGGTATACCCGTTTCGGATAAAACAGGGACATCGATGACTGATGCATTAAAACAAATTATTGTTAACACGGAAAGAAAACCAAATAGAATCTGGACTGATCATGGAGCAGAATTTTTAATAAAAAATTTGAACAGTTTTTAGAGCAAAATAACATTAAAAAATATGTCACAGGAAATGAGGGAAAAAGCGTCATCGTTGAAAGATTTAATCGCACGCTTAACGAAAAAATCCATAAATATTTAACAGCTAAAAATGCGAGTAAATATATTGACAATTTACAGAAAATTGTTGACGAGTATAATAACACGAAACACAGATCCCTTTCGCTAGGAAAAAGAAAAATGTCGCCAAACGACGCGATTGCAAATCCAATATTAGCAAACGAAAATATGTACCGGAGACATAAATTTAAAGTTGGTGATGAAGTTAGAATTTCTCTGACGAAAAAAACATTTGAGAAAAGATATACTCATAACTGGAGCGAAGAAGTATTTGCTGTTGATAAAGTACTTTTAACAATACCAGTTACATATTCGTTGAAAGATTTATTAGGTGAACCTATAACTGGCAGTTTTTACGAGCAAGAACTTCAGAAAACAGAACAAGATATATTTGTTATTGAAAAAGTTATTAAAAAGCGCGGCAACAAAAGTTTAGTCAAATGGCGTGGGTATAGCGATAAATTTAACAGCTGGGTACCAACTAAATCTATAATGAGCGAATAATGTTATTATAAATTTCTTCGTATTTTATTAGCACGGATTTACATTTTATAGGTTTACATAAAGAAATTAAATGTACTTTTCTTGCATCATCAACTGGCATTAAATTAAATATTTTAACAAAAATAAAATCGTATTTTATATTTCTTTGTTGTCCAGTTATTTTTACGTTTAAAAAAGGTCTTATAAGTTGCCAAAATATTTGATGCTCTGTGATAGTAAAATTAAATTTTATTATTTTTTTAGCAATATGGTACTTAACATCATATCGCCCAGTTGTTGGTCTGCTTAAATGTTTTTTACTAACAACAACATCTTCATCTTCGTCGTCATCGTTATGCAAAATATCATTTTCAGTATAACCAGCAAATCTATCATTAGAAATATTTTCTAATGTAAAATTTAAAACAAAATCTCTCGAATATAGTTCAATTAGTCTCTCAGTTAAGTTCATTATTATAATATATCTTTTGTCTAATTAATAAATAATAAGATGTTTGGAGAAATAAAATATCATCAAAGAGTTAATATAATAAACTACAGAGAATTAGCTGAGGCAATTCGAAATTGTTTGTTGGGACATAATTTTTATTTTGTTGATGTTATTATTAGGCGAATCTGACAGATTTTTATTAACAGTAGCAGAAAAAATAAAACTTGATACAAATAAAATGATGACATTACGATTTAATCGAGATGATATTATGGAATTTAGTCATAAATGTCTTACTCGAAATGATCTAGAAAATATCATTAGTTATGGTATTTAAAATTAAATCTATCAAATGTCAACATTGACGTTGCTGATTTAGTTACATTATCAGCTACAAATTTTACTGCACTTGGATTAATTTTATGATATTTTGCCGCAAATGCCATTGATCTAAATTTTATTTTTTCTCCAGTTTCTAAATTTATTGAAATAACTGATCTTCTTGGATTTTTAAAATTAGAACCATCAGAACCTGCTCCACTTCTTGTGTTTTCTTTTGGCGTAACCAAATCTAAATTTTCCAAACGATTATTTGTTTTAATACCATTTTTATGATCAATAACTAGACCATTAGGTATTAGTCCGTTAAAAGTTTCAAACACAAACCTGTGTGATTTATAATTAATAAAATCAGTTTTAGTTCCACGTACAGTAACATCAAGATATCCATGTTTTTGTAAATTTCCAACAACCGTTTTTGTTTTTTATGTCGAATAATTCCTCGATCATTTGCCTCATATAAATCAAACACTTGATGAATTTGGAATTCATTTTGTAATGATATATTTTCAATATTATCATCATTAACTGCTCCATTTACTTGATAAACTCGCTGTCCTTCTGGAATATCATCGTAAAACAAAGTATAAATACAATCTTTTCTAAACATTTTAATTCTTTCTGTATTATCGCCTTTTACTGAAATTATCATTCCAGCTGGCGTTGGTGTGCCAACAGATTTTTTAGATATTATGTTAATAACAGAACTCAATGCATTTGCAGCATATAAGTTATACTTCTGATGCACATGATAAAATTCTTGCTCTTCCGCCATCAATCTCAGATATCTCAAAATTTCTGTCATTATTCTATAAGGATTTCATATCTCTAATTAAAAAAAATTCAATTAAATATAAAATATTACTATTATATATAATGTTAAAATTGCGAGATATTGCTAAAAAGAGCATTATCAAATCTGAAAAAATTGCTACAGCATTTTCCGGTTACGATAATAGTTACAAACTTGATGATCAAAATATTTTAGCAAATTTTAACTCCACAAGTTTATTTCATCTTTTACAACCTGTTATATCAAAAGAACTTGAGGCTCATAAAATTATCAAACTTATAGTCCAATATCATACGATTTTATCAAAGTTACATCCAGTTGAGGATGTACTTGATGTAATTTTTGAAACAAAAGGTTTTGACAGCGAAATTTCGGAACCATATCTAACAGCTAAATCAAGAAAAATATTAACTGGAACAAACATTGCCACAGTCGCCGATGAAATACATCAGGAAATAAACAAAAAATTAGAAGAATTTACTGCATCAGGATCGGGTTGGAAATTTGAAATGATAGAAGAAGTTTTATTTCACACAGCAAAATATAACGTGCTTCGCGGTAGTTTATACATCTATCTCCCTCAAAAAATTAAAAACAAAAAATGCTGTATAAATGTCAACAACAATGATGACAAATGTTTTCAGTGGTCAATTTTATCTGCAAAACATTCTCAGTGTGATCACCCCGGCAGAATTGAAAAGTATTTGCCATACAAAGACGAACTAAATTTTTAGGAATAACTTTTCCAGTAGCAGAAATCATATACCAAAGTTTGAAAAACAAAACAGTATCTTAGTAAATGTTTTCGGACTAGATGAGCCAGAAAACGTTTACCCGAGATATATCTCAGAAAATGCTACACAAAATACAATAAATTTATTATTTTATCAGGGACATTATTGTTGGATAAAAACTTTAACGGCCTAGTTGGCAGACAGTATAATAAAAATAAAAATAAAAAATATTTCTGTTATAGATGTCTGCATGGTTTTTCTGGCGATGGAATACTGCAAGAGCATCTCAAATACTGTGTCAACGTTCAAAGAATAACTATGCCTGGCGAAAAAGAAAAAATATTAAAATTTAAAAATTATAATCATAAACTAAAAATTCCTTTTGTTATTTATGCTGATTTCGAGTGTCTACTCGTTCCTGTGGTTGGAGCAGAAAATAATCCGAATAAATCCAGTACTAGAAAAATACAACAGCATATTCCTTGCGGAGTAGCTTATAAAGTAGTTTGTTGCGCTAACGATAAATTTTCAACTCCAGTAAAATTGTACAGAGGTAAAAATCCGGCCGTATGGCTATTAAAAAATTTAATAAACGAAGTTAATAAAATTTCTAACAGATTATTTAAAACAGTTCCAATGAAAATAACGTCTAAGCAACAACTTGATTTTGATGAGGCAGTTAATTGTCATATTTGTGAAAAGTTGCTGGTAGACTCCAACGGAATCTATGATAAGGTGCGAGATCATTGTCATTTGACCGGCCAATATCGTGGAGCAGCTCATAACAGTTGCAATTTAAAATTTCATGCTCCAGATTTTATTCCTGTAGTTTTACATAACTTTCGTGGCTATGACAGTCATATCATTGTAGAAGCTTTTGGTGATGAAAATATTAAAGCTAAACTAAAATTAAATAATTCTATAAAATGCATTCCAAACAATTTTGAAAAGCATATGTCGGTGACGCTCGGTAAATTACGTTTTATTGATAGCCTGCAATTTATGGCAGCATCATTAGATGAGCTTGTAAACAACGCTACAAGCGCCGGTAGCAATTTCGCTAACCTAAAAAGTTGCTTTGGTGAAAACTATATCAATTTGACAAAAAAAAGGTATCTTTCCGTACGAGTATCTCGACGATTGGAGCAGATTTGATGAAACTTCTCTTCCTGATAAAGATAAATTTTACTCGCAACTCAAAAATGAAAATATCACAGATGACGAGTACAAATATGCACAATTTATTTGGAATAAATTTAGTTGAAAAACATTTGGTGATTATCACGATCTATATTTAAAAACTGATGTATTATTACTAGCAGATGTTTTGGAGAGTTTTCGTCGAGTAAGCTACAGCAATTATGGACTAGATCCTTGTTGGTATTATTCTGCTCCAGGATTGTCTTGGGACGCTCTACTAAAAACAAGTAAGACAGAACTGGATCTCTTAACAGATGTTGATATGTTTAACTTTATTGAAAAAGGTATCAGCGACGGAATTAGCGTTATAACAAAAAAAAATATACAGTAGCTAATAACAAATATCTGAATAATTATGATAAAAATCTCCCATCTAATCATATTATTTATCTAGATTGTGTGAATTTGTATGGATATGCGATGTCAGATCCAATGCTTGTGGTGGATTTCATTGGATAACTCCAGATCAATTTCTTAGAGAAACTGGAAAAGATTTACCTAGAAAAATTAATAATGATATTTCCGATATTTCATACTTTGTTGAAGTTGATCTAGATTATCCTAGTTCGTTACATGATCTACATAACGACTACCCGTTTTGTGCAGAGTCAATGATGATTGATTATAGTTTATTATCGCCTGAACAACGAGCAACGACAACAGCAAAAATTCGATTGTTAATAAGTTAGTTCCAAATTTGTTAAATAAAAGAAATTACGTTATGCATTACAAAAATTTAAAACAAGCAGTAGATGCTGGACTAATTCTGAGAAAAGTCCATCGTGTACTAAAGTTTAATCAGTCGAGGTGGATGGCAAAATATATTGACTTAAATACGAAACGTCGTGCTGTAGCTAAAACCGAATTTGAGAAAAACTTTTTCAAGTTAATGAACAACTCGGTGTTCGGTAAGACAACGGAAAATATTCGAAAGCGAGTTTCGATAGAAATTGTTAATGACATAAATCGCAGAAATAAATTAGTTAGTGATGCTGGTTTTGTTAGTATGAAAATATTTAATGAAAATCTTGTTGCAATACAACGACGAAAGACAAATTTAAAGTTAAATAAACCGATTTATGTTGGTGCAACTGTACTTGATATATCAAAGTGGCTGATGTACGATTTTCACTATAATTTTACCAAAAAGCAGTGACCAGATTCAGAGTTGCTATTTACTGATACAGAGTCGATGGTTTATAATATAAAATGTGAAAATGTTTATGAAGATATTTACAATAATAAAGATTTGTTCGATTTATCCGATTATCGAGCATGTAGTGGATTTCAAGATAATTCTAATAAGAAAGTTATTGGAAAAATGAAAGATGAATTTATGTTTATGCCAGTTAGGGAATTTGTCGGACTAAAGAGTAAAATGTATGCTGTCATATTAGATGACAATAAACTTACAAAAAAAGCAAAAGGTATTCCTCGAGGATATTTGAAAAAGATGATGCAATTTGATGATTTTAAAGCAGCGCTAAACAATAATGTCAGTTTTATCAAAACAAATGTTATCAGAACAAATCATCGTAAACTTGAAACGGATACAATTATAAAACGTGGAATAAGTAATTTTGATGATGAAAGGTATTGCAGAGACGGAATTAGTACACTAGCACTTGGTCATTATGCAAGTAATTTTGTCTAAACATCAGAAATAATGTTCGAAAATTTAACATTAGTCGATGGAGTTAATAGCAAAATAAAAAAATAACGGTTAATAACCAGCAATTATCATTTGAATTTAACGATGAAATTTCAGGTATTTGTTTTAGTAAATTTGACAGAATCAAACTCTCCCTTATCAGATCAGACGATAGCAAATATTTTAATTATCTCGAACGTTTGCGAGACGAGCTTGCACTAAAATATGACAATTTTCATAATCCGATCAGCCAGCAACAGTATACAAAAATTGATATAGACTTAGACCGGTCGAAGGTTTTTGTAAAAGGTAGTAAGTATCTTCTCAGTAAGATAACAATGAAAGAACTATTTGAATGTCGTCGAAAAGTAACCGGTAAAATTAAATTTTATTTGTATTATTATGACAATAAATCATACTTAATAGCGAATGTTGAAACATTGTTCATTGGTCAAGAAATATAATTCTGTATCAGAACTGCATTTCCTCAACAGGAAACCCATAAAGAAGGTTTGCCCTATCTGTTTTTTAAAGGGAGATAATGCTGTTCCAGCTAAGTTTGAAATCTTTTGTAGTTATGGAACATAGCATATACTGCAACATTTGCTTTGTATTTTTTTTTGGCTAACAAATATATAAAGCTGTAAATCTGATAGTAATTTTAAGACCTAAATCCTGGTGGCAGTTCTGTATTTGCCGAAATAACTAGCAATTCCTCTTGCATATATGTTAGTAAATAGCCTTATATAAACATAGTTACTGTAGATTCTTGCTTATAAGTTGAGTCCAACTGCAAAATGCACAGACCCAAATATGCTGTCGTATAATGCACCAGCAGATCTTTGGTCTGCGCAGTTTTGCTAGGAGTAATCAGTTAAACAAACAAGATAAACTCTGATCTGCAGGCTCATAATGCTATGGCAGATCTTTATCTTTTTGTCTGCAGTTAGCCTCGACTTGTAAGCGAGTACATATGGTATGTCATAATGTATATATACAGCGGCTGTGTATTCATTCAACCCACTCGTTGACATTATTGATTAGTATCCTTGGCAACGGTTGATCTATATACTGCCTCTGTATTCAGCCAACATTAGGATTTCGTTTTTCTGTACAAACAGATTTATATAGAAAATCTTTTAATCAAAAATCATAAATTTTCTCGATTTATTTATAATAACGCTTTCAGAATCAGAAAATGTAATGCAAAATTTAGTGTTTTCAAAATCAGAAAATGTAATGCTGTTTGGTAACTACATGATAATTTTTTTAACATGTACTCATAACTGAATTTCATAGCTCAGTGTTAGAATGCTGGATTCTCATACTGACGCCCTGAGTTCGGTTCCCGTCACGGACAAAATCGAACGGCTAGGCTCTGGACGCCATTTTTAAAAGGGTGGGGGTCCGGAGAAAACCTCGATATCCAACAGGAAAAAATACACTCTCCCACCATGTCAACACGTGGTGGGTGTACTTTTGCACTCCCCGGGTGTTGACATGGTGGGAGAGTGTACAAAATTAGTTGGACGGAGATAAGGCCCCCGTTTGTATGTGCCGTCCCTGTAAATACGTTACTGTAAATATATGTAAATATGTAAATATATGTAAATACGTTACTGTAGATACGTTACTGTAAATATATGTAAATATGTAAATATATGTAAATACGTTACTGTAAATATATGTAAATGTGTTACTGTAAATACGTTACTGTAAATATATGTAAATACGTTACTTTAAATATATGTGAATACGTTACTGTAAATACGCTACTGTAAATATAATTGCTGTAAATACGCTACTGTAAATACGCTACTGTAATTAAGATTCTGTGTTTTGTGCCGTCCTTAATTAAGATTATATGTAACTGTGCCGTCTACAAAAAACCTTGTATAAATACACTACTCTAATTAAGATTATGTATATAATTGCTGTAACTATGCTTGCTGTAAATACGCTACAAAAACAGTCATCTCTGAGGATCATTATTTTTATTGTTTTAAACAAATATTTATAGCTTTAGAAATATCGGTATCAAATAAAGCATCAACTATATTGTCAATAAATATCATTGGATCATCTGCCCAACCTCCTATTCGTTCGTCATTTTCAGTCGCGAATAACCATACTGATCCATATTTTGGTGATATATGATAACCAACATTTTTGATACAATTGCTTATTATTTTAGTTGTTATGCCAGTATAGCTTGAGGCTGCCCTAATCGAATTAAATCTTATAAAATTTGTTTGTCAGATCAAATCCAACATGTCCCTTTGATTGACAAAAGGACATTTTATATTAATATTTTATTGTTTAATATAAAAAAAATCTGCAGGTCTAGAATCCTCTTTGGGTTTCAAAATTTCATCATTTTCTGAGATAAAAATTTGGAGGAGGGTGGTTTTTTGAGGGAGAGGGGGTCTCGGAGGTGGTGAAAAAATGTCAGAATATATTTATTTTAGAGGGGGGTGAGGGTTTCTGACCTAAAACCCTCTTTGGTTTTAAAACCTCAATTACTTATACTACTTTGGGATTCAGTTTAATTGATAATGCAAAGAGTTCAAAAGTTAATGCAGAGAAAGTGTCGCTAGGGTCATATATCACTTTACCTTGTAAACAGTGTGATATTAGTTAAGCACTCTACAAAAACAGAGAAAACACATAAAGCTATCTCCTATATAATTTCATCCGATGAAAGGAAAACAATTTATATCAGGTGTCAAAGAACAATTCTATTGCTATGGATATGGAAATCCATCAGTATGTTGATAAAACATTTACTAATTGATTTAAACAATAACTTGGTACAACTATGAGTTGGTTTTGCAATAAATATTGATGTTGGTTTTATCAATATATCTTGAGGCCCGATTGCTTTTTTATGACAAAGGCTAGTTTATCCCATGGACGAAAGTAACCATGAATTAATCACAAAAGAAGAAAGGCTTATTGGTGTTTACAAATTGTGAAGATTTTTTAAGCCAAATTAGGATTTCCTGACATTTGCAATGCGTGTTGAATTCATTCTAGGTCTTATGTATTTGATGGGTTGTCATCCTGAGCATGGAAAGTTCATAAAATAAATTTGGAGACCATCAAACTGTAAACAGAATACCCATTGCCGCGTGAATAGCACGGACTGCATACACATGCCTTTCATAAGAGCGATATATGAACGTTTACAAAAACGCCATGCACTCATAGTCTGTTAAGCTTGGCTGGGAATTACATTTACCAATGTTGTAACTCACATACAGTATTCTTGATATCATTTATAATTTGTATTTTGGGCATAGTAAAATAAAAACGTAAGACTCAGTATCTAATGGCTAGAAAACAATTGAACCCAAGAGCGTATGGATTACATTAATAAAATTTTTTATAATGTATATAAACCCATATGTGGGAAAATATTTTCAATATCTCGCTGATGACTTGTCTTATGGTTGATGTTCATTTGATATCATAGCATCTTTCTTTGACAGCTTGTACAATATTTTCAAAGTCGTGAGCCAGATGTGTAATCAACTGACACATGTTTAGTGGCACCCATCACAAGAATTCTCTGGCTAGAAACTATTTCGTTCTTTCTTTCTTTCTTACAAAATATATTTTATGAATGATTTGTAACAAAAAGAAAATGGGGCAGTGAAAAATAAGGACAATATGGAGTTTAGTATCGATAGTATCATTACATCCAAACTCAAAATTTTAAAAAACGTACTTATCATTGCACATTATATCGGGAAATGCAAATGTACAGCGTGAGGTATAAGGTGAGATATTCTTGAAAAGATATCATATGTCATTTTTAGTGTTGTAAGCAATGAGTAAGTGTAAACTTCAGCTTTTGGTTACTTTGAATATGCATGAAAGTTAGTAGCATTTGTCATCGACATGAATTTTAAAACGCCAAAAGTAATGCTTTTGATTTCCATACTCAGGCATAATTATCTTTCATAAAGGATAGATCTTTCGGATGATTCGAAAATTGTGTTGGTGAAACTCAAGATATGTACTAGGACGATTCAAAATATATGTTAGTGAGATTCAAAATATATGTTAGTGAGATTCAATATATAAGTTAGCGAGATTCGATATATATGTTAGTTAGATTCAAAATAAATTTTAGTAAGGTTCAATATATGTGCTTTTGCTGTTCCAAAAATGTATTGAGCGATTGAAAAGATATGTTCGAGCGATTAGAAATACATGTTGCGGCGATTCAAAATATGTGTTGAGGCTGTTCAAAATACTTGTTAGCAAGATTCAAAATATGTGTTGCTTTTGTTCAAAAAATATTTTTGGGCGAATGAAAATATGTTTTGAGACGATTGAAAATACATGATGCACAGATTCCAATATGTGTTGGGGCTGTTAAAAAGTTAATAAGATTTAAAATATGTGTTGGTCTGTTCAAATTATGTACTGGTAATATACCAAACATTTTTTTTTTTTTAATGTTCAAAATATGTATTAGGGCAATTCAAAATATGTTCTGGGACGATTCAAAATATGCATCAAAGTATTGAAGCATATTTACAGTAGTTCAAAATCCAGAAAAGCATGCTGCTGGATAAAACTGTGTCAGCTCAAATATATTATAAATGGAGTACATCCATAATTGGATATGATATATCCATTATGATATAAATAAGAATCGGTTGTATCTAATTCTTTTTTTCCTTCAGAATCATGATTGATCATATGATGATATATATTAAGTTGCATTATGTCTTCAGATTTCAAACTCTTAAAATAGGTTTCATTGGAAAGCTATATCTGGCAACAAAAGATATAGTAAACTTCCTCAGTAGGAATATCAAGGCTTTAAATTGATTTATACAAATGCAGACGTGTCTATCACGCCTTCGCATCAAATTTATTTTGTTACTATATCAATTTATCTGAATAATTATGCTTACCAATTCTTGTTTTCAGTTTTGTAAATGTCTCCGGTTTACATAAATTTCTTGCACTAATAGACAACAGGTTTGTTCATGTCTAATGAAGCAAGAAGACGGATCATTGCCCTGGCCTTTATATTTCTGCACACTTAAGGATAAATTAATCTACTACTTTAGATAAAATTTATGTTACTGATGCTTTCAACGTGCACGAGTACTGTACTTGGCAATGTACATCTTTCTATTTATGAAGTCATTTCATTATAAATGTTATTCTTAATGGCGCAATATAAAACCATGCATTTGATCTC